>ONZH01001885.1:0-29019 GCA_900303285.1 Rhinella marina | reverse complement strand
TAGCTGTAGCATCAGGAGACTACAGAGTGGCACGACGACAGTGTGTAGGCAGCAGTAGCATCAGGAGCAGCATACAGAGTGGCACGGCGACAGTGTAGAGGTGGCAGTAGCATCAGGAAACTACAGAGTGGCATGACGACGGTGTGGAGGTGGCAATGGAAGCAGCAGCATACTACAGAGTGGCATGACAACAGTGTGTAGGCGGCAGTAGCATCAGGAGCAGCATAGAAAATGGCACGACGTCAGTGTAGAGGTGGCAGTGGCAGGAGCTGTAGCATCAGGAGATGACAGAGTGGTATGACGACAGTGTAGAGGTGGCAGTGTCACACTCGGTGTGGGGGGAATATTCCACACCAAGCGCAGGAGGAAAAGGGGGGAAAGGAAATGTGATTAGGCCTGGAACTGTGAAGGTAGACCAGCAGAAATACTGAATTTTCCCCTTACAGTGTGATGTCATTTGTATATACTACATGTATTCAATGCTATTTAGCCTTACAAAAATATCTCAGCTTTGCAAAATGCTTATGCAGCTGTGTCCAGTACATCCTGATACAGATTCCACTCCCCCCACCTGTCCGGGATGCTGCGGTGGAGTAACCAAGACAAGAACAAAAGAATATGTGTTTAATGCTTATCAGCTTGCTGGGGAAACTCTGTGAACGAGGCCCCCACCTTTTCTACTGTGTGTATATGCTTTTGTAATAAACGGAGCAGCCCAGATCACCTCAGCGCCTGAACGTGTTGGGAGACTCCAAACTGACCTTTGTGTCCGTCTTGAGATCCTACCATGTGCACAACCGTTCTTTTAATTTGGACAACTGACCTGACCTTCTTGAAGACAGATTATGTCTTCCTTAACAGAACTAGTGAAGGCAGATGGTCACCTCCTATTGAAACCCTGACTCCAATCTGGCTTACTAACAGTATGAACAGGCCTAGAAAGTAGGCGAGTTCATACGCTTGAAACTTGGGACCCTAACTGTCCCTGAAAGACCCTGAAGCCAGTGACTGGAATGAGACAAACTGTTCCTCCACCAACCTGGACGAACAGTAGTCTCCCCTCAGGGCCAAATACCAAAACACAGGGAAGATATACACAAATAAATGAAAGGGAAGGAAGACACTTAGCTTTCCTGAAGATTGTGGCAGCAAAGGAATCTCCACAGAGAAACACAGACCAGCAGACCACAGACACCACAGAAAGTATAAACCGCACAGCATGGTGGGAGAAGACAAAGATAATAGATAAAACACCTAAACCTGAAGGGGGAGGGTGTGGTGAATGCCAGCAACAAAACAACCAAAGGAGAACCTGTCAGTTTAACCCACGGGTTGCCAATCTGACAGACCTCCGGATACCTGTCGCAGGAATGTCCGTGACAGGCAGTGGCAGCAGCAGTAACATCAGGAGACTACAGAGTGGCACGACGACAGTGTGTAGGCAGCAGTAGCATCAGGAGCAGCATACAGATTGGCATGACAACAGTGTAGAGGTGGCAGTAGCATCAAGAGACTACAGAGTGGCATGACGACAGTGTGGAGGTGGCAGTGGAAGAGGCAGCATACTACAGAGTGGCATGACGACAATGTGTGCAGGCAGCATCATCAGGAGACTACAAAATGGCATGACAACAGTGTGTAGGTAGCAATAACATCAGGAGCAGCATACAAAATGGCACGACATCAGTGTTGAGGTGGTAGTGGCAGCAGCTGTAGCATCAGGAGACTACAGAGTGGCACGGCGACAGTGTGTAGGCAGCAGTAGCATCAGGAGAATCATAGAAAGTGGCATGACAACAGTGTAGGTGTGGCAGTGGCAGCAGCTGTAGCATCAGGAGATGAAAAAGCGGTACGACAACAGTGTAGAGGTGGCAACAGACTACAGAGTGGCAAGCAGCACCAGCAGCAGCATTAGGAAACTACAGAGTGGCACGATGACAGTGTAGAGGTGGCAGTAGCATCGGGAGACTACAGAGTGCCACGATGACAGTGTGGAGGTGGCAATGGCAGTAGCAGACTACAGAGTGACATGACGACAGTGTGCAGGCAGCATCAGCAGCATGCTACAGAGTGGCACGACGACAGTGTGCAGGCAGCAGCAGCAGCGCCATCAGGAGACTACAGAGTGGCATGACGACAGTGTGTAGACGGCAGTAGCATCAGGAGCAGGATACAGAGTGGCACGACAAGAGTGTATAGGAAGCAGTAGCATCAGGAGACTACAGAGTGCCACGATGACAGTGTGGAGGTGGCAATGGCAGTAGCAGACTACAGAGTGGCATGATGACAGTATGGAGGCAGCACCAGCAGTATACTACAGAGTGACACGACGACAGTGTGCAGGCAGCACCAGCAGACTACAGAGTGGCACAACGACATTGTGGGGAGGTGGGTGGCAATAACAGTGCCCGCTGATGATGGTGGGTGTAAGAAGGAGAACTTGGCATCACATGTGTCGCATCAGGCAGGTGGCAGCATCAGAATGGTGGCTGAGGTAGTAGCCAGAAGAAACCGGTCTCTAGTCAAGGCAGCATGGATGATCTAATCTGATGCATCAGGCATTGGTGGGTGGAAATCCTGGCTGATCCACGCCTGATTCATCTTGACAAAGGTCAGTCTCTCCACAATTTTTTTGGACAGGCGAGTTCTCCTTGGGGTAACTATGGCCCCCGCTGCACTAAACACCCACTCTGATGCCACACTACTGGCCGGGCAGGACAGCTTTTCCAGAGTAAACTTGGCCAATTGCGGCTGCAAATCTAGTTTGACTGCCCAGTAGTCCAGCGGATCTTCAATGACAGGTGGCAGGGTGCTGTCCAAGTATGTCACAACCTGCTGGTTCAGGTCCTGCTCCAGGTCTAGCTAATGCTGCTGGTGAGTAGTTTCTTCACTATGCGGGTGATGAAAGCTGCTCATCAGAGACTCTAGACTCAGGCTTCTGCTGATGGAGCTAGTACTGCTCCTGCACACACCCCCTCAGCAGCCATAGCAGTGGAACGTGAGCGCAGAGGGTCCCCCGGTCAGACCTGCGAGAGAATGGACAATGGCGTAGATAGGCAGCGGCCAACTGACTACATAGGATGTCTCTATAGTAGTTCAGTTTGTCCTCCCTCTCGGCGGGTGTAAAAAAGGCCCCCATTTTGGACCGGTAGCAAGGGTCTAATAGGGTGGAGAGCCAGTAGTCATCCCTCTGCCAAATGGTGACAATTCGGCTGTTACTACGCGAGCAAGTGAGCATGCATCGGGCCATTTGCACAAGTGACACGGAGGGACTCCCTGCCTCCATCTCCACTGCATACTGCCACGGTGTGTCTGGGTCCTCTGCCTCCTCTTACTCATCGCCCTGTAGCTCCTCTGGCTGCTCCTGCTCTTCCTCTCCTGTCACTTGGGTAGAAAAACCACCCATTTCTCTACGCATTGTTTGTGCTCCAATGTCCTCCTCCTCCAGTTCAGCCCCCACAGGGCTCATGTGGCCATGAGATGTAGTCGCCACATCTCCTGACCAGCCAGATTTACCAGCATCTTTTCCAGGATATAAATGAGTGGAATGATGTTGTTCATCCCGTAGTCATGGCGACTGAAAATAAAGAGAACGTGGAGGTGGAAGCAGTGGCGTCTGGCCAAGTTTCTGGTTTGGCTGTGCAGAAAACACATTTACCCAGAGGGCCATAAAGGACATATATTGTCCCTGACAGTAATTACAGCTCCACACGTCGGGGCTGCCGTGAACTTTGGCAGACACCGACAGGCTCAAGGACTGGGCCACCTTCTGTTCTACATATTTGTGCAGGCCTGATACTGCCTGTTTTTCGCAAAGAAATGACTTGGAACTCTCCACCTCGGCTTGGCACAAGCCATCAGTTCTCTGAAAGGTTCAGAGTCCACCACTTGGAAAGGGAGGCACTGTAGCACCAGCAACTTCGCCAGGAGCACGTTCAGCTTCTGCGCCGTTGGATGTGTACACGCATACTGCTTTCTCTTGGCAATTGCTTCGCTGATCGATTGCTGACGGAATGACTGACGAGGAATAGGAGGAAGAGCAGGAGCATCAGATGATGGGTAGGACAGACAGCTCCCTTCGGCTGAGGTGGTGGAGCCTTGACTGCCTGAAATCAGGTGCGCGCCACTGGGTGATGCTGCGGCTGCTGCAGCAGGCTAGACCACCACATTGGAGCCACGGTTCTCTTAGGCCACTTTATGGTGACGCTGCATATGTTGACACAGGGCCTTGGTGCCAACATTGGCACCCTGGCCACGCTTCACCTTCTGCCCAGAGATTCTACAAATGGGTAGGTTCATCCAACCCGGCGGCTTAACAAAAAACTGCCACACCACCGAGTAGGTGATTTTACCTCCAACACTCCGCACTGACTGGCTGCTACCACCACTGCCTCCGTGAACCCCTGCACCACTAATTTCCATCCCGGTAGGCTGGTCTACCTCGGGCACGATTAGCTCTTAACCTCCCACTGCTGCCAACCTACTGACTCCTGGCCACGCTAGCGACTTGCTGGCTCCACCACTGCCTCACGGGCAAGCTGCCACCCTCTTCTCCTGATGATGATGAAGCCCCTAATTCACCCGGCTCCCAAGTGAGATCATCATCATCGAGTACTGTCTGCACATCACTGATGTCCTCAACGGTCTCTGTATCAGGAGCTTGACCGATCGCAAAACCAGCTCCCCGCCACTCTCCTCATCACTACTTGCCTGCCTAATGGAAGAAGCTGTGGATATCTCCTGCCCATCTTGGCTGGCCAGTAGCTGCTGAATGCCCTCTAGTAGCTTGTCCTCTCTGTATAGTGGAGCTGAGCCCACAGCATACAGTACTTCTCTTGCTGAGGGAACAGAAAAGGACAGAGGCAGGTTGAGGACAGGTGAGGGCACAGGGCCTGCTCCCGGGTCATGCCAATGAAGGGTTGTGTCTGACGAACCCACCAACTCTTGGCTGGGGGTGTCTGATGTCATTTGGGATAGAACCGCTGGGTTGCTGGTCAAGACACAACCGTTAGATAACACCGGGAGCTCAGGCCTCTCAAAGTGATCCCTGCTGCCATGCCCCCTTACTACACTTGCTACGACCTGTGCCTAGGGCAGAAACATTTAGGCCTCTGCCACTCCCCTGTGCAGGGCCTGTCACTTCTCTGTCTGACATACAGTTAGATCAAATAAATAAATAAAAAGGAAATTAAAACATGCTACAAAGGGCTTTAATTTTCCCACTTCAGCACACAACGGCTAATACGTTTTTTCCACCACTAATAAACAATAGAAGGCTTGAGAACATATAACTTTGGCGCTGTACGCCAAATAAAACTTTTTTGCCACTAATACACGCTACAAAGGGCTGTAATTTTCCCACTTCAGCACACAACGGCTAATACATTTTTTCCACCACTAATAAACGATAGAAGGCTTTACAACATATAACTTTGGTGCTGTATGCCAAATAAAACTTTTTTGCCACTAATACACGCTACAAAGGGCTGAATTTTCCCACTTGAGCACACAACAGCTAATAAGTTTTTTTCCACCACTAATAACCGAAAGAAGGCTTGAGAACATATAACTTCGGCGCTGTACATAGTAACATAGTTTATAATGCTGAAAAAAGACATCTGTCCATCCAGTTCGGCCTGTTTTCCTACAAGTTGATCCAGAGGAAGGTAAAAAAAAACCCTGTGAGGTAGAAGCCAATTTTCCCCACTTTAGGGAAAAAATTCCTTCACGACTCCAATCAGGCAATCAGAATTACTCCCTGGATCAACGACCCATCTCTAGTAACTGTAACCTGTAATATTATTACACTCCAGAAATACATCCAGGCCCCTCTTGAACTCTTCAGGCACAGAGTTCCATAGTCTCACTGGTCTTACCGTAAAGAATCCTCTTCTATGTTTGTGTACAAACCTTCTTTCCTCCAGGCGCAGAGGATGTCCCAGTCCTGGCCAAGTAAAACTTTTTTTTAGCACTAATACACGCTACAAAGGGCTGTAATTTTCCCACTTCAGCACATAACGGCTAATAAGTTTTTTCCACCACTAATAAACAACAGAAGGCTTGACAACATATAACTTCCGCTCTGTACTTCAAAAAAATAAAACCTTTTTTTGCCACTAATACTATACATGCTATAAAGGGCTTTAATTATCGCATTTCACTACACAACAGCTAATACGCCCTGTTTTCCAACCCTAAAACAACAAAAAAGGGCTTTACTAAATGTAACTACAGCACACAAGGGTTAATAAGACCCCAATAATCGGAATTACAGAGGTATGATCTATTGCAAATCGGAAATGAGCAGCTGTATCATGACAATTTTGAACCCCAGTCACTGCACGAAGGTGTAATAGGATTTTTCCTATTACCCTCTCTCTAAATACCCCTACTGAACCCTGTTCGGCTTCAATACTTTCCTCTCTATCCTTTCCCTACACTTCTATTGAGCAATATATACGTTTGATAAGTTTTTCTACCACTTTCCCTAGCGCCTGCTAACTTCTGTCCCTGCACTAAGCACACTGGAAAATGGCAGAATCCAAGATGGCTGTGGGTGATCCCTCATTCCCACAGTTCCTTGCTCCATGTCCTAACACGTGCAGTCGCCATTTTATGGAAAAATGTGATTCGTTACCACGAATCCTAAGGAAATTCGGATTCAGTGTGAATCGAATAATTCCTGAAATTTGGATCGAATTCCACTTCGTCAGCTTCAATTCGCTCATCTCTAGTTGTAATTTATCTATTTGAATGGATGTGACTACCGCTTCATTCAAACGGGGGAGCATGGGCAACTGTGTTCGTGATCGGTGGGAACCCAAGCAAGCAGACATTTTCTGCCCCATCATGTTGATAGTAGTGTGTCTTATAAGCAGTGTTTCCTTTAAGCTAGGTGGCCATGCAGCTTCCATAGTGCCCCCTCAGCAGACCCGCTCTCCCCTGTAGCCGGGTCCTGGACTTCAACAAACTGCCTGTTCTGAATTCTAGGGCAGCTTATCCTAAAGGACCTTCCAGATGTCATTGCCCATGTGACAGTGGAGGAGGGGCTGGAGGAGCTGTGTTCCTGTGTTTACAAAAAGCCCTGCTGAAGCGTGGTGAGACCTGTGTGTGTGTCCCTGTGTGTGTCTTTCCCTGTGTGTCTTTCCTGTTTGTGTCTGTCCCTGCGTGTGTCTGTCCCTGTGTGTGTGTGTCTGTTCCTTTGTGTGTGTTTGTCCCTGTATTTGTCCCTGCATGTGTATCTGTCCCCCTGTGTGTGTGTCTGTGTCTGACCCTGTGTCTGTGTCTGACCCTGTGTGTGTGTGTGTATGTCCCTGTGTGTGTGTGTGTGTGTGTCTTTCCCTGTGTGCGCTTGTCCCTGTGGGTGTGTGTGTGTCCCTGTGTGTAACATAGTTTATAAGGCCGAGAAAAAGACATCTGTCCATCCAGTTCGGCCTGTTATCCTACAAGTTGATCCAGAGGAAGGCAAAAAAACCCTGTGAGGTAGAAGCCAATTTTCCCCACTTTAGGGGAAAAAAATTCCCTCCCAACTCCAATAAGGCAATCAGAAAAACTCCCTAGATCAACGACCACTCTCTAGTAACTATAACCTGTAATATTATTCAATCCAGAAATACATCCAGGCCCCTCTTGAACTCTGTTAGTGAACTTACCATCACAACCTCCTCAGGTAGAGAGTTCCATAGTCTCACTGCTCTTACCATAAAGAATCCTCTTTTATATTTGTGTACAAACCTTCTTTCCTCCAGACGCAGAGGATGTCCCCTCATCACAGTCACAGTCCTGGGGATACATAGATCATTGGAAAGGTCTCTGCACTGACCCCTGACATATTTATACATAGTTATTAGAACTCCCCTCAGTCGTCTTTTTTCTAAACTAAATAACCCTAATTTTTATAATCTTTCTGGGTACTGTAGTCCACCCATTCCAGTTATTACTTTAGTTGCCCAGCTCTGCTATGTCTGCCTTGTTCACAGGAGCCCAGAACTGTACACAGTACTCCATGTGTGGTCTGACTAGTGATTTGTAAAGTGGCAGGACTATGTTCTCATCACGGGCATCTATGCCTCTTTTGATGCAACCCTTCATCTTATTGGCCTTGGCAGCAGCTGTCTGACACTGGTTTCTACAACTTAGTTTGCTGTTCACTAAAATTCCTAAGTCCTTTTCCATGCCAGTGTTACCCAGTGTTTTACCATTTAGTATGTACTGGTGACTTGCATTATTCCTTCCTATGTGCATAACCTTATATTTGTCAGTGTTAAACCTCATCTGCCACTTCTCTGCCCCTGTGTGTCTGTCCCTGTGTGTGTTCTTTTGTGTGGGTGTGTCTGTCCCTATATGTGTCTGTCCTATTGTGTGTCCCTGTGTGCATCTGTCCCTGTGTATGTGTGTGTCCTTGTGTGTGTATATGTGTTTGTGCGTGTCCCTGTGTGTGTCTCTGTGTATATGTGTGTGTCCCTGTGTGTATTTGACCATCCTTGTGTGTATGTGTCCCTCTATGTGCCCCTGTATGTGTCACCATTGTCATGCCCTCAGTGTTCCTATGTCTTGACACAGCTGAATCACAATGTTCTGTGTGGGGCAATAAGAAGAAGGAGGAGGAAGAGTGCTGACAGCATGGGGTCCCATGGGAGAGGCACAGGGAGGCATACTAAGGATGTAGGTAATACTACCATATGATCTGCACTAGAGTTATCTGTGGTTTTACATAGGACTGCAGGTAACACCACCATATTTTCTGTACTCAGCCATCACTGTGTTATATGTGCTGTTACATAGGACTGCAGGGGAGATCTACTATATTATCTGTACTCAGAGATCTATCACTGTGCTACCTGTGGTGTGACATGCAGGTGATATTGACTTCTACCGCCCCAGATCTGGCAGGAGAGTCTCGGAGTTCTGTGGCTGTCCTGCCTTCCTGGGATGTTTGTGGCATGTCTTGCTCTTACCTGTCTCTGCATTTTTAGGATGCATAGACAGTTGAGTGCAGTGGAGTCATCATGTGTGTTCTAGTTACCAGGGGAACTGGGCGAGTGTTATTTTTTTATTTTATCAACAATTCAGGGGCCAGCACTACAATGAGGGGCCACTAAAGGAGGCATTCTACTGTAAGGGGCAATTCAATTTTGTTGGGCCCAAAGGGAGTTAGAGGCATGGCTTAGTGTTAAAGAAATTTGCTGCTGCACGCTACGTGTGCCACTGATCAGAGACCAAGTACTCTCAGGACTTTTAACCCCTTAAGGATATGGCTTAGTTTACTGCTGCTGTGAGTGGAAGATGTTATCTGTAGGGTAATCCTCATACTAACACTAGGTATGGAATTAGGATAACAGCATGTCAGCTCTACTGTTCTCTTGATAGACCTAGATAAAGATGCCCACAGAAGAGCATTGCAATGCAATGTGAGGTGCTCTAACTCAGAGATCTCAAACTCTTGGCCCTACAGCTGTTGTAAAACTACAACTTCCATCATGCCAGGAGAGCCTACAGCTATTGGGGCATGCTGGGAGTTGTAGTTTTGCAACAGCTGGAGGGCCACGAGTTTGAGATCCCTGCTCTAACTGATTCACTACGAAGGGGCTCCCTCTGGTTGCAATGATGGTCTGGCTGAAAAAGTTCAAGGGGTGTTCTGGGTAGAAAACGTTATCCTTATCCACAGGGGGATACCTATTAGATCAGTGGGGGTCCTCTCACTAGAACCCCCACCGATGAGGAGAATAGGGGTTCCATTCCAGCTTCTTTTGAAATGGATGGAGAAGCTGGTTGGAATGTGTACCACAGCTCCATTCCTTTGTATGGGAGCACCACAGATAGCAATGTCTGCTAGGTGCAGAAAGGAGTTAAAGCTCACTTCACCTGTAGGTAGTTGCTTGATAATCAACTCTGGTAGTATGTTTTGTGGAGTTTGCAATTCTTGTTTGTGTGATTTTCCTGTATCTGGCCTTGTTTTGCCTTTAGTACTCTTGATCTGAATTACCTGAGTACAGTGCTCTTATTTGCACCTAACCCTGTCTTCTGATGCTGATTACTGGTTCAGACTTGTTTGACTACAGTATGTATACCTGGCATCTGCAGTCTGACCGCCAAATCAGCACTATCCTGGGAATCTGCATCTTTAGGATCCATCTTCAGCTATGTCGAGATAAGATGCATATAAGTTGAAAACCACAGGATCCCTTACACACTGCACCCCTGGTGGCTAACACAATACCTGCCCTTGGCTCAGCTTGCTGCCAAACTGCTCCTGCAAGTGCAACTTCTAGGAGTGCAACTCTTGCTCCAGCTAGTATGTTCCTGCTGTGCTGGTTCTACATCCGTCTTTTTTTACATGGCTGCAACACTAACATCAAGGGAAAAACACATGACCACAGCAGACAATCACTGGCTTCAGCGTCAATGTGGTGTCAGAGCTATAGCCCTGTAAAGAACAACTAGTGGGGAGGAACGGAAACTGGAGCATTGGAACAGTGGGCGATTTAACAGGTAATTGCTTATACTGTTTTCCTAATCTTAGACAACCCATTGTGTGTATATGTGATAGGGAAATCACATGTGTATGTGTGAAAGGGAAATCGTGAGACCCTCTGGGAGCAGAGACAGCTGTACAGGGCTGCAGAACAGCACCATTAAAATAATGTAATAAAAACACACAAACTCAATTACATATCATTCTCATGATTGTATTATGCATTATTAGATTAATCCTCTAAAGGAAGTCACTGATTAGTCATTCAGGTTTGCTTTATTCCACTATACAAATCCCTTTGTGTGCCAATATGTAGGGCACATTGATTCACATGACGCAGCAATGGTGTGGAAGAGCTGCACCATTAGCTCACTGTGCAGAACCATTATCATGGAGTTAGCGATCACTGAGCCATTGTCACCCTGTGTGAATGCATTCTGGACACTTTACCTCTTGATATGGGCCCTTTTGCACCTCATGTGTGGCAGCACATGTGGGGATTGCCTGCCATTCTGGCAGGACACTAATCTATCATAATAACTGCTTAAATAATTCTGTGGACTTTTAAGGGAAGCTGTCAACAGAATATGAACTTTAAAATCAAGTTTTTATGTTTTTAGCTCTCTTTCTTTCTCACTAAATAAACATATATATATATATATATATATATATATATATATATATATATATAGGCACACCTACACATTATACCTACAGCAACTTTTATGACATCCCATTAAAAATCCATAGGCATTAATATTAAGTTCTTCAACACCAGACCCACCCAACCATGCCTTAGGGCCCATTCACACGACTGGGCAGCCGCAGCATTTTTGCAGATCCGCAATACCACGGCCGTCTGAACAGTCCCTTAATGGTCCTTACATTAAGAACTTGGGCACAGACATGCTGGAATAAAAAGGGCTTTCCATAAAACCTGTTTGTGCAAAGTTGAAAGCATACAATTGTCCAAAAAGTCTTTGTATGCTGAAGCATTAAAGTGCATCAGTCAGCATCTGTACCTATGAAACTGGTTGACCTGTTACATGTGTGCTTGGCAGCTGAAGACATCTGTGTTGGTCCCATGTTCATATGTGCCCACATTGCTGAGAAAAATAATGTTTTATTATAAGCAAATGAGCCTCTAGGAGCAACGTAGGCGTTGCCATTACACCTAGAGGGTCTGCTCTCTCTGCAACTGCTGCGCCCTCTGCACTTTGATTGACAGGACCAGGAAGTAAAAACATCATAACGCCTGCCTGGCCCTGTCAACCAAAGTGCAGAGGGCACAGCAGTTTCAGAAAGGGCAGAACCTTTAGGTAAAATGATAATTCCCCCATTGCTCTCATTTGGATAAATTTAAACCATAATTTTTCTCAGTAATGTGAGCACATACAGTACAGACCAAAAGTTTGGACACACCTTCTCATTCAAAGAGTTTTCTATATTTTCATGACTATGAAAATTGTAGATTCACACTGAAGGCATCAAAAGTATGAATTAACACATGTGGAACTATATACTTAACAAAAAAGTGTGGTATTCCAACAGTCTTGAAGGAGTTCCCAGAGATGCTTAGCACTTGTTGGCCCTTTTGCCTTCACTCTGCGGTCCAGCTCACCCCAAACCATCTCAATTGGGTTCAGGTCTGGTGACTGTGGAGGCCAGGTCATCTGGCGTAGCACCCCATCAGTCTCCTTCTTGGTCAAATAGCCTTTACACAGCCTGGAGGTGTGTTTGATGTCATTGTCCTGTTGATAAATAAATGATGGTCCAACTATAAGCAAACCGGATGGAATAGCATGCCGCTGCAAGATGCTGTGGTAGCCATGCTGGTTCAGTATGCCTTCAATTTTGAATAAATCCCCAACAGTGTCACCAGCAAAGCACCCCCACACCATCACACCTCCTCCTCCACGGTGGGAACCAGGCATGTAGAGTCCATCCGTTCACCTTTTCTGCGTTGCACAAAGACACGGTGGTTGGAACAAAAGATCTCAAATTTGGACTCATCAGACCAAAGCACAGATTTCCACTGGTCTAATGTCCATTCCTTGTGTTCTTTAGCCCAAACAAGTCTCTTCTGCTTGTTGCTTGTCCTTAGCAGTGGTTTCCTAGCAGCTATTTTACCATGAAGGCCTGCTGCACACAGTCCCTTCTTAACAGTTGTTGTAGAGATGTGTCTGCTGCTAGAACTCTGTGTGGCATTGACCTGGTCTCTAATCTGAGCTGCTGTTAAACTGCGATTTCTGAGGCTGGTGACTCGGATGAACTTATCCTCCGCAGCAGAGGTGACTCTTGGTCTTCCTTTCCTGGGGCGGTCCTCATGTGAGCCAGTTTCTTTGTAGCGCTTGATGTTTCTTGCGACTGCACTTGGGGACACTTTCAAAGTTTTCCCAATTTTTCGGACTGACTGACCTTCATTTCTTAAAGTAATGATGGCCACTCGTTTTTCTTGCCATAATACATATTCTAACAATCTATTCAGTAGGACTATCAGCTGTGTATCCACCTGACTTCTGCCCAACACAACTCATGGTGCCAAACCCCAAAGCACACCTCCACATTATGCAAGAACTATTTAGGGAAGAAGCAGGCAGCTGGTATTCTATTTGAAATGGAGTGGCCAGCGCAGTCACCAGATCTTAACCCCATTGAGCTGTTATGGGAGCAGCTTGACCGTATGGCATGCAAAAAGTGCCAATCAAGCCAATCCAACTTGTGGGAGGGGCTTCTGGAAGCATGGGGTGAAATTTCTCCAGATTACCTCAGCAAATTAACAGCTAGAATGCCAAAGATCTGCAATGCTGTAATTGCTGCAAATGGAGCATTCTTTGATAAAAGCAAAGTTTGAAGGAGAAAATTATTTCAAATAAAAATAATTATTTCTAACCTAACAACTCATTTGATAAATAAAAGTGTGAGTTTTCATGGAAAACACAAAATTGTCTGGGTGACCCCAAACTTTTGAACAGTAGTGTATATATTCGTAAGGCAGTTGGGAACAGGTTAAAGGGGTTGTGCAATAATTTGTAGACCTTTCAGACTGGCGGAACTACCATTGGTCATCATACCTACCTGATCCTGGCGCTTGTTTACTCCCCGGCCTCTGCAGCTTGTATTGGCTCCCTCCATGTAAACTCTACAGTTTTGACAATGATTGGTGCAGTGATGATCTGTCCCCTTCTATCATGTCAAATGGTCAGTGACTGGCTGCAGCAGCATCAAACAAGACAGTTACATGGAGGGACCTGGGACAAGCAGCAAGTGTATTCAAGTGCTTGACTCACTGCCGGGGATCAGGTAGGTATCATCACCAGTCTGAGCGGTCTGGTCTGGAAAGTGCACAACACCTTTAAATTTGCACAGTGCATTTATTTGAGAGCAGCATCAGTGCAGTATGGATGTGAAAGGGGTAAGTTGTGTAGGGGTAAGAGTGACAGCAATAGTAGCATAAGCAGTAGCAGCACAGTATGGAACAAACAAGGCAGTAGACGTGTGGCTATGTTGGGATAGTAGTAATAGTGGTGGCAACTATGTAGGGGTAATGGTAATGGCATTAGGGGTAATGTTATTGACAGTACAGGGATTAGAAGCTGCGGCAATGGGATATTAGACAGGAAATGTGGCAGTAGTGTGATGGGGTGACAATAAATAGCCACTGTCAGAAATGTCAGTTCTATTTATTGGCCTCAAATGGAGGTGGAAGAAAATCCTCATAAATCCATCCCTCATTCTTTTTGATAAAAGTGATCTTATGTATACTGGCGGATGAGACCTGTGTCCTTTTGGATGTGACAACACCACCTGTCACACTGAAAACCCTCTCTGCGATGACATTGGAGGCTGGACAAGACAGTACAGAGAGAGTAAACGAGGCTAGTTCTGGCCACTGTTCCAATCTGCCTGCCTAAAAGTCCATGGGGTAATGGAACACGGTATGCACCAAAGAAAGGTTACAGTCCAGGTGGGACTGAACCTGGTCTCCGTTTACTGACTTGCATGAGCCTGGTGTGGAACATAAATAAAACTGCACCATCATGTTTATGAGACTGAACTGGTTGCTGCTTCTGCGACTTCTACTGCTTGTGATAGTGGAGATGGTGTGAGGTGGCGACTCAGGGTTGGGGGGAGGCCTCCTGGTAAAACACATGGGTGGAGATGATTGCTCACCAAAAGCTGTGGTAAACTGCATAGACAATGTATCCTGGTAATGTGTCCTCCTTTTCAGCAATAAGAAAACATTCCCCCATATTTGCTTTGATAGCGGGAGTCTAAAAGCATAGCTATCCAGTAATCATCAGATTGTTTGATGCAAACTATACCCTTGTCAGTATGTAAGCAAGCAAGCGTACACCACTGACTCCTCATCCACCTCCTCCTCCATGGAACTTAGTCCATGTGGGCCCCCATCATCCATTGTTGCATCAGTGCGAGCATCTAAATATCAAGGGGGTGACATTGTTCATGCTGAAGTTGTCCCTACTGACAAAACTGGTGGCCCATAAGAAGAGCCTGAATACGCGACATGCGTCTCTCATGAGCTGCCACTGCCTTACCACAAAACAACACATGCTTCCTGCTTAGGTGGTCTGGTGCTTTACGCTGCTCGTACAGATGCTCCTACATATGTAAGGTGAAATTCCAGTAAGTTGAAACACCCCAGATCAAGAAGTGAAGTGGCATACCATATTGTCGCTGCAAGCCCAGGAGGGAGTTCTTTGCCTCATAAGAATGACTGTAATGCAAGAACAGTCTCCTTGATATGGCCAGCCCTTTTGAGAGCCACCGTACTTTTTCAAAAAGCATTCCACCACTAAATTTATTACATGAACCACGCAGTTATCCTGAGTTATTTCCTCCAAATGCAGCACAGCCGATATATTCCTTGCTGACCACTTTGCCAAGTTGGAGATGGCAGAAAGACAGCCAGTGGGATGTTTGCTGCTTGATGCACCTTACCAACTGATCAGCTGTGTGGCTACTCTCACCCAGGTTTATCAAGCTCTAGCACAGCATGGCAATGCTTCACTTTACACATATGATAGGAGGAAGAGGGAGCAGAAGCAACACTCTGTCCTGCTTCTGTTGGGAATGGAAGGATGCCCATTGAGGAGGAAGTAGAGGAAGCGACTAAGCACCTGGTCTGGGAACCAGACTGACAAGTCAAAAGGAGCCCATAGGACCTCGCCTCGTTGCTGCCTCATCGCAAGAAGCATTGACCCAGTGGGGCGTGAAAGATATGTACTGTCCTTGCCTATAACAGCTGCTCCAGGTGTCCACAGTGGCATGCAACTTGGTGGCCAGCCATAATTGCAAGGAGTAGCCTGCCATGTGACAGTACAAGGCAGGGAAGGATTTTTTTAGAAATAATAGCAGCTAGGCAGGGCCGGTTTTAGCCAAAATTTGGCACCTGGGCGAAATTAAAAGCGGGGCCCCAAATTCTGAAGTACTGTATAAACAGTCAGATTTATTCTCTTGAGGCAAGGGGGGAAGTCATCACCGTGGCCCACGATTGGTTGCCAGCGGTGTCAAAATGAATGATGACATCCAGGGACCTGAGCAGAGGTTGGAGAGTACCAGAGCCGAGAGCCAGGGTCAGGAAGCAGGTAAGGCTTAGTTCACACTTCAGTTATTTGGTCAGTTATTGTGAGCCAAAACCAGTAGTGAGGCCTCCTCAGAGATAAGGTATAATGGAAAAGATCCTGTTCTATGTTTTTGACCCGTACCTTCCGTAGTTTAGGCTCACAATAACTGATGGAAATAACTGAAGTGTGAACTCAGCCTAAGGGCTCATGCAGGCGGCCGTTGCTCGTCTCCAATATAAGGGCACCGGCCATGTGCTCACCATATCACAGATGCGGACCCATTCACTTGAATAGATCCGCAATCCAGAAGGAGCAGTGTGGAACGGAGACATAGAACCCCACAGAAGCACTATGGAGTACTATGGGTTCCTCTCGGTACCTATTTTCATGGGGTTCCTCTATTTTTTTTGCAGTGCGGACAGATCACGGACCCATACAAGTTGAATGGGTCTAGATCAGTCTACTGAAACCGTACAGATAGTGCCTGTGCATTGGGGACCGCAAATTGCACATGTTTGTGTGCATGAGCCCTAAGTATGCTTCACTTGCTTAACTCTGAAATAATCAGAAAACACCAGAAAATACTCACGGTTACCAGTGCTGTGTATACAGACCGCAGGGACATGGAGATCATTTGTTCTCTGCATTCAAAGTAAAAAAGTAAATAACAGATAGAAAGAAATATGAAAAAAATGTAAAACTGCAAGTAGAAATGAAAAAAGTGGATTTCTTTATTGACCTAAATACTCATGGGAATAAAGGAATCCACTTATTTCACTGAAGTCAGAAGGCTGCCTTTCTTCCATAATTTTAGAAAGACAGACAGATAGATATTAGATAGATATATAGATAGATAGATAGATAGATAGATAGATAGATAGATAGATAGGAGATAGATAATAGATATGAGATAGATAGATAACATTAGATAAATAGATAGATATTAGACAGATTATATCATATACAGTGGGGGAGGGGGGTGTAGAGAAGAGGTCCTGTACATTCTCTGCAGACTGCCTCCCCTCCTTTAGCTATCATTAATTTACTGCAGCACTGAGAGGAGAGAGGGGCCATCAGCAGATTTTTCAGTTCATAAGGGGATGGGGGACCTCTGAACTCACCAGTAAACCACTGGAGCAGGAGTCCATTACATGCACAGTGCAGGGCCTCCGGTGAGAGAGATAGAGGAAGGGAGCGGGGCCAAGCTCTGCCTGACTGCTGTGGAGCTGGAGCTATGGATGCAGTATCCAGCTCCTCACTACAGCAATAAGGACCCTGTGGGCTACAGTGGGCGTGAGACCAGAGGCCAGCACTCCTAGGTCTGATGTCTGTGCTTTTCTCAGGTGTGGCCACAAGCTCTTTAACACATATGTCTGGATAGCTCAGCAGGGGCCCCCTTAGAGGGTTGGGGCCCTGGGCAATTGCCCTGTTTGCCCCCCCTAATGCCGGCCCTGCAGCTAGGTATCTACCAGGGAGGCTGAGTGCACACCATCAATTCCCTAAAAGCAGAAGAATTCATCAAGATACAACAGAGACTGCACCACCAGCAGATGATGATGACATGGACACTGTACTGCTTGAAGATGTGGCCTTGCTGCCACAAAGAAGACTGAAAGAATGACGACAGGTGATGCTGCCTCTTGTGTTGCAGTAGAGCCCTGGTAATTATGTAGGTGTTTGAATGCCTTGGACTTTCAGTCTCCTTAGAGCAGTGTTCCTCACAGTTTAGCTAATTCTGTGGTCCCTGAGACTTTTGAATCAGGAGCAGTACTTACTCACGCCTCACTAGCCTAGCTAGCCATGCCCAGTCCTAGCAGGACGTTTGACCAGTCCAGAGCTACTAAGAGGGAGAAGAATGGGATAGTTAGTCCCATTCCTGATGCCAACCAATGCCAACCATACCTTTGCCGATGCCCCCAGGTCTGGGGTACTGTAACTGCATCACATACCCCTATGTTGCTCATAGTTTGGATCATTAAACCTACAGTCAGGCCAGGAATTGTAGGTGAAATACATACACTATGATGCACCCACAGTTCGGCTTTGGCCATCTAAATGAGACTTATAAAGTATGTGAGATTGGGAGACACTCAGTTGTTCCCTGTATCTAATTCCATTTGATTGGCATCTACAAAATAGTGGAGCTTCTAGAGATGAAACCCCACATACTATATCAGACATTTACATGAACTGTATGTTATTTTTCCACAGATATGCTATAAATGTGGTGAGGGGGTGGGGCCATCATATTCACCACATTTGCACCTGTTTTCAAGCACAAATGCATTCAAGCATACCTCCACCACACTGCTCTTTGATAGATCTCCTCCAATATGTATAGGTGTGATGCATATCATTAGAGATGAGCGAACTTATCAAAAGTTCGATCCGGCTGATTCGACGAATTTTACAAAAAAATTTGCTTTGTGATTAACTACTTCGCCACAAAGCACATTTTTTGTAAGTAGTGAGTATAATGCTGCTCCCGTCATTGTACCCCTCAGATGCCACGTTCATACATGATCGCGGCATCTGAGTGCAAAAAAAGAGTAAAATTAACATTAAAAATTGCTCGCGACGCTTGAAGATCTGACGCGAAATCTAACGCGGCGTGAGATTATGTCATCACGCACGGGATTTCGGTTGAGATCTTCAATCAAGATGGCAGCTGGCGGCCCGTCGCGAGCAAAAGGAGGGGGCAAGTATGGATTTTTTTGTTTTTTACACTATTTCAGGTTAAATCGCTTGGCTGACACGAAGCACGAGGAAATTCAGCTTCTAGGCGAATCGAATTTATCCTGAAACTAGCTGAAAGACCCGGCTTCGCCCGGGTATATTTAATTTATTTCTTTTACTGTTTGTGTGTGTGTGTCGTTAAAAGATATCGAGAGAGCCCTCTACAGTGCCTGCCCATTTAACAGTGTCCTCTACAGCGGCCCGCCCCTTTAACAGTGACCTCTACAGCGACCCGCCCCTTTAACAGAGACCTCTACAGCGGCCCGCCCCTTTAACAGTGACCTCTACAGCGGCCCGCCCCTTTAACAGTGACCTCTACAGCAGCCCGCCCCTTTAACAGTGACCTCTACAGCTGCCCGCCCCTAAAACAGTGACCTCTACAGCAGCCCACCCCTTTAACAGTGACCTCTACAGCAGCCCGCCCCTTTAACAGTGATCTCTACAGCAGCCTGCCCCTTCAACAGTGACCTCTACAGCAGCCTGCCCCTTTAACAGTGACCTCTACAGCTGCCCACCCCTTTAACAGTGACCTCTACAGAAGCCCGCCCCTTTAACTGTGACCTCCACAGCAGCTAGAGTGGCCACTGTCTTCACCCCAGAAAGCCAGACCTCACCTGCCATTCCCCCCAAACGTGAAACAGCACCCCCAGTTCCCATGAAGACACATCACTAAACATGAGGCCACGCCCCCCCCTGGCTCCGTGAAGACATGGAGGAGAAGCTGTCTGAGTGTGAGCTACTGAAAGGGTGAACATCCCTGTGTCTGTCCAGGCACTGCGTCGGACGGAGAACAGGTAGCCAGAAAACTGGACTGTCCAGCCTAAAGCCGGACATCTGGCCACCCTAACATCAGCCTGCCCCTAGGGTGGCCAGAGGTCTTGTTTTAGGCTGGACGGTCTGGCTTTCAGACTCCCTGTCCTCTGTCATGCGCAGGGCCTGGATGGACACAGCAGCAGCACTCTCAGCAGCAGCACTGTGCAGTCTGAGCAATGAGCTGCAGGGAGAAAGTCACCCTCCCCCCACCCCTGCAGCTGACAGAAGGTGATTTTTACCAATATTTTTAATCCCGGTCAAATGCAGCATGGAAGGGGCGTGGCCTAACTGAGTCAGGGTCGTGACTTGGGGGATCTGGGGGTGGTGCTTTTAAGTCCTTCTTTTGACAGTGGCTGGAATTACAGGTCGATGCCTGATTTAGGAGGAAGGTGGGTAGCAGTGGAAGAAAACATCTTTTATTACTACTGAACAGTAAATATGTAAAATTTACATTATATGAGGTAATGATTGATGATGAGTTAGTCTAAAACGTAAGTTATAGTTATGGTAACCGGGAGTACCCATTTACCATTGTCATCCACAGTGCTCTGCCTCTTTAATGCAGACCTAAAGCAGTGAACTGGCTAGATGTCATGGAAACCTGATGTGTGCCTGTGAGCTTCTATTGGCTGATAAAGGTCATGTGACCAGGCTACTATTGGCTAATGCATTTTTTGGGAATATCTCAGGAACGGTACGTCCTGGAGAGTTGAAAACTGTTCTAAAACCTTCCCGGACACCTGATGTACATGTGTGCCAAATTTTGTGATTGTAGCTGCAGCGGTACAGATTCCTTTAGCGGACATACACACACACACACACACATACACTTAGCTTTATATATTAGATTAGGATCAAATTCCACTTCGTGGGATTTGATTCGCTCATCTCTAAACAGCATAATGACTGTGCAATGATGTGAACTTTTAGACAACTATCTTACTATGCGGATCTATATGGTCATTGTATACAATAGTACTGAGTATTGTGATCAGTTAGTATTTAACCCCTTCCCGACCAGCGCCGTACGGCATGTACGGCACGCTGATCGGGCGGGTGCAGGAGCTGCGCCCACCCGATCAGCTGCGGGGTACCGGCTGTGCCCAGTAGCTGGACTCCTGCTGCGTACGCCCACATCAGTGAAAACACCAATGCGGACGTATTAACCCTCGATGTGCCGCAGTCAGCGCTGACCGCGGCACATGCGATGCGGGCGGGAGGAAGGGGAGTCCATCGGGTCTCTGCGCTGCTGTGACGGGGACCCGATGGCTTGGATAGCAGCCCAATGCCTTCCTTAGGCATCGTGGCTGCTATCCCTGTGTGCCTGTGCGATCCAGCCCCCTGGATTGCACAGGAAGCAGGCTGTAAGTGTATTACATTGAGTAATACACTTACAGCCTATGCATTACAATACAACAGTATTGTAATGCATTGTAAAGGGGATCAGACCCCCAAAAATTAAATAAAGTTTTAAAAAAAGTGAAAAAAAATAAAGTTTTACAAAAAAAGTTTCAAGTTAAAAAAGCACACTTTTCCCAAAATAAAGTTAAATTTTTTTTTTTTTAAAAAGGGAAAAAAGACAAGTATACATATTAGGCATCGCCGCATCCGTATCAACCGGCTCTATAAAAATATCACATCATCCACCCTGCTAGGTGAACGCAGTAAAAAAAAAAAAAAAAACGGGGCTAAAACAGCCATTTTTTTGTCTCCTTCCCTCACAAAAAGTGTAATAGCAGGTGATCAAAAAGGCGTATTTAACCCAAAATGGTACCAATCAAACCGTCATCTTGTCCGGCAAAAATGATACCCTACCTGAGACAATCGCCCGAAAAATTAAAAAAATATGGCTCTTAGAAAATGGCAACAGAAAAAAAAGATTTTATTCTGTTCAAAAATAAATCTAATGTGTAAAACTTTCCAAAAATAAAAATGTTAGACATATTGGGTATCGCTGCGTCCTTGACAACCTGCTCTATAAAAATATTACATGAGATGGCCCCCCAGGTGAATGCTGTAAAAAAATTAAAAAAAAACTATGCCATTTTTTCCCTCTTGCCTCACAAAAAGTGTAATAGCAGGCGATCAAAAAGGCATATTTAACCCAAAATGGTACCAATCAAACCGTCATCTTGTCCCGCAAAAAATGAAACCCTACCTGAGACAATTACCAAAAAAATAAAAAAAATATGGCTCTCAGAAAATAGCAACACAAAAAAAAAGATTTTATTCTGTTAAAAATAAATCTAATGTGTAAAATTTAATAAAAATGGTAGACATATTGGCTATCGCCGTGTCCGTAACAACCTGCTCTATAAAAATATCACATGATTTGCCCCCTCAGGTGAATTCTGTAAAAAAAATTTAAAAAAAACTGCCAAAACAGCTATTTTTTTCACCTTGACTCACAAAAAGTGTAATACCAAGCGATCAAAAAGTCTTATGTACCCCAAAATGATACCAATAAAAACATCACCTCATCCTGCAAAAAATGAGCCCCCACATAAGACAATAACGCAAACCAATCCATCAAAATCTGTGCTGCGCTCCTTCTGTTCTGAGTCCTGCCATGTGCCCCCACAGCAGTTTACCACCACATATGGGATGTTGCCGTATTCAGGAGAAAATGGGGAACAACTTATGGGGGGCTTTTTTTCCTGTTACCCCTTGTGAAAATGAAACATTTGGGGCTAAAGCAACATTTTATTGGAAGAAATGAAACTTTTCATTTTCACAGCCAAGTGTTTCCAAATTCCATAAAACGCTTAGGGGGTCAAACTGGTCAGTACCCCCCTTAATATATTCTTTGGAGGGTTTAGTTTCCAAAATGGGGTCACTTTTTGAGGGTTTCCACTCTAGGGGTACGTCAGGGTCTCTCAATTACAAAATGGTGCCTAAAAACCATTCTAGCAAAATCTGCCTTCAAAATCCGTATGGCGCTCCTTTCTTTCTGACAACTGCCACAAACCCATAGAGATGTTTACCACCACATATGGGGTATTTCTGTAAACTTCAGAATCAGAGTAATGTATATTGAGGTTTAGATTGCTGTTAACCCTTGCTGTGTTGCAAGAAAAAAATTATTAACATGAATAATGTACCAAAAAAGTTAAATTTTGAAATTTCACCTCCATTTTCCTTTAATTCTTGTGGAACACCTCAAGGGTTAACAAAGTTTGTAACATCAGTTTTTTTATAATTTGAGGGGTGTAGTTTCTAAAATGGGGTCATTTATGGGTGGTTTCCATTACGTAAGCCCCTCAAAATCACTTTATATCTGAATTGGTGCTTAAAAAAATGGTTTTGGAAATTTTGTTGAAAATTTGGAAAATTGCTTCTAAACTTTAATGCCCGAAAAAAGTAAAATGACATTTATAAAATGATGCCAACATAAAGTAGAAAAATTGGAAAAATTGAAATTTGCAAATTTGCTAATTTTTCAAAAATTTTGCTAAATTTGGTATTTTTTTTTTTAGAAATAAAAATGAAATATTTTGCCACAAATTTACTACTGTCGTGAAGCACAATATGTGACAAGAAAACAATCTCAGAATGGCCTGGATAAGTAAAAGCGTTCCAAAGTTATTACCACATGAAGTGACACATGTCAGATTAGCAAAAAATGGCCTGGGCAGGAAGGTGAAAACAGGCCCAGACTGTCAGTTATGACAGTCTCATAAACCAAGTAAAAAAGGTTCCTTCTAATCCTTTTGTCCCAATCCTGCGTTTTCTATGCCAGTCAATGACACGACTACGTACGAACAACAAGGATTCGCTTAAGAGGCCATTCTTTTCAAGTCAAATTAAATAAAATTATTTATGCAGCCTTTAGACAATTCCACTGCCTACTGTTTAATTACTGAGCCCTAGTGGAGCTGTGAAATTCTCTATGTAGTTAGCTCTTGCTAGTGGTAGCTGCAAGCAAACTGAATTTTATGATGTATCTTTATGGCTAAATTTTACAATTTGGATGTACATATTGAAATGTAAAATTTTATAGAACCTTTGGAAACACCTTAAAAAAAACCTTCATCTGCCCCTGTTTAGAAACGTCTAATAGTCAAAACTACAGCTTGTAGTCCAAGCTGTCACTGTCATCTTCCACAAACATCTATGTTTCAATTCAACAAACATATAAAAGACTTTTAAAAAGTTTGGAAGCAGCATGTTAATTTGCAGACTGAATGCACTACTGTGCATGTGATCTACGTTTTCTATAAATATTCAGAGCCAAAGCTGTGCCTTTCATATGTGATATTTATGATCTTTTTTTTACTTCCCTACAATCATATAGAAGCATTCATCTGGAAAATCTATTTTTATATATTTTGTGTATTTCCCATTCTCCAACAATCATAAATAGCTCATAATTGGTGTTGTTTCACTAACCGCTGTCTCCTATAAGCAGTGTATTGAATCCACAATATAGAGATGTGATTTCTTTGCAATGGTAAGCTTAATCAAATCCAATCACGTGACAAATGACATTACTAGGACAGAAACATAATCTCACGTCCGTAAATAGCACTTAGTCTACTTTCATTTCTGGGTGAATTTGGTAAATTGAACATGAGGTAAAACAGGTCTATGTTATTGTGATAAGCATCACAAAACATCATTCAGTGAGGTCCCATCTGTTCTGAGACACAAGATCAAATAAATGTCTTGTAGCCTGAATGTCATGTGAGAGTTTGTAGTCAATGACACATTTAAACAAAAAAAAAACTGTAAACTGAAAGAGTTATTTCTAGAGATGAGCGAGCACTAAAATGCTCGGGTGCTCGTTATTCGAATTGAATTTTTCCCGATGCTCGGGTGCTCATTTCGAATAACGAACCCCATTGAAGTCAATGGGAGACTCGAGCATTTTTTGCAGGGGACCGGGGCTCTGCCTAGGGAAGGCTGGGTGAAAACCTGGAAACCTCAGATGATGATGGAAACACCAATGATGAAAATGATGGAAACACCACGGAAATGGACAGGAAACAGCAGGGGAAGCATGCATGGATGCCTATGAGGCTGCCTAATCCCACCATTACCCCAAATTCTTGCGCAACAGCCTGGTGGTGACCCTCAAGGCAATTGTGCTCACCCAAACCAAGAAAGGCGAGGCACATGCCCATCACATGTTAGGAAAGCACCCAACTAGGTGCAACGAAAGTCCATCACCGCCTGCAGGTGACACCACTGCTCATGCTGGCACTGCTGTGCTATCCCCCGCCCCACAACGCAGGCATAAGCCTGACACAGCATGGTGACAGCGTAGTGACACCAACAAGTGACCAAGTTAGATTGAGGTAGCAGGTGAACCACCCAAAAATGTAGCCTGACACAGCATGACGGTGAACCCATACTGACCAAGTTAGACTCAGGTGGCAGGTGAAGCACCCAAAAATTTAGCCTGACACAGCATGGCAGTGACACCACCAATGCCTTGGTCAGACTGAGATTGCAGTCAAATGTCTGTAGGTGAGCCTCCCAAAAATTTGTTTTGGAGAGTCCGAAGTTGACCCTCCTAAAAAATTGTTTTGGAGTGTCTGTAGTTGACCCTCCTATAAAATATTTTTTTTGTTTTTCCTGTTATTAGTTTATGTACAACCCATGGCTGGCATCAGGGGCATAGCTAGAACTGACTGGGCCCCACAGAAAAATTTGGTATGGTGCCCCCCCTTCATGACTATCCTGGCATCCTATATGTGCATATGTAAGGGAGAGTTCACAGGGAAGGGGGCACACACAGTGCAGCATGGGGTGCACAGTACAAGGCAGGGGCACAGGACAGCATAGCGGGCACAGTGCATTATAGGGCGTACAGTACAGGGCAGGAGGCACACACTGTGTAGCATGGGGGACACAGTACAGGGCAGGGGGAAAAATACAGCACAGGGGGTACAGTACAGGTCAGGGGGCACACAGTGCAGAATGGGGGGCACAGTACAGGGCAGGGGGCAAAATACAGCATAGGGGGTACAGTACAGTGCAGGGGCACATAGTACAGGCCGGGAGGGCATGCACAGTACAGCATATGGGGCACATGGCAGCATACGGGGCACAGTACAGGGCAAGGTGTACAGTACAGGATAGGAGGCACACACTGTGCAGCATGGGGGGCACAGTACAAAGCAGGGGGCAAGATACAGCATAGGGGGTACAGTGCAGGGGCACACAGTACAGGCCAAGGGGGGGATGCACAGTACAGCATATGAGGCACATGGCAGCATACGGGGTACAGTACAGGGCAAGGAGTACAGTACAGGATAGGAGACACACACTGTGCAGCATGGGGGGCACAGTACAAAGCAGGGGGCAAGATACAGCCTACGGGGTACAGTACAGTGCAGGGGCACACAGTACTGGCTGGGGGGGGAAACGCACAGTACAGCATATGGGGCACATGGCAGCATACGGGGCACAGTACAGGGCAAGGAGTACAGTACAGGATAGGAGGCACACACTGTGCAGCATGGGGGGCACAGTACAAAGCGGGGGGCAAGATACAACATAGGGGGTACAGTACAGTGCAGGGGCACACAGTACAGGCTGGGGGGGGCGCACAGTACAGCATTTGGGGCACATGGCAGCATACAGGGCACAGTACAGGGCAAGGAGTACAGTACAGGACAGGGGGGAAAATACAGCATGGGGTACAGGGCAGCATAGAGGGCACAATACAGCACAGGGAGTACAGGGCAGGGGGCACACATAGTGCAGCATAGGGGACACAGTACAAGGCAGGGGGCACACACAATGCAGTGCAGGGGGCACACACAGTGCAGCATAGGGGGCACAGTACAAGGCAGGGGGCACACACAGTGCAGCATAGGGGGCACAGTGCATTATAGGGGGTACAGTACAGGGCAGGAGGCACACACTGTGTAGCATGGGGGGGCATAGTACAGGGCAGGGGGCAAAATACAGCATAGGGGGCAGGGGGCATGCATAATACAGCATAGAGGGTACAATGCAGCATAGGGGGTACAGTACAGGGCAGGGGGGCACACATAGTGCAGCATAGGGGACACAGTACAGGGCAGGGGGCAGAATACAGCATAGGGGACACAGTACAGGGCAGGGGGCACACATAGTGCAGCATAGGGGGTACAGTACAGGGGAGGGGGCAGAATACAGCATAGGGGGTACAGTACAGGGCAGGGGGCACACATAGTGCAGCATAGGGGACACAGGGCAGGGGGCAGAATGCAGTACAGGGCAGGGGGCACAAACTTACCACTGTTGGTCAGGCTGACAGTGAGTCTGAAGGTCTGCTGTACTGGCTGGCTGGCAGGCTGCAGCAATGCTCAGATGGCTGAGACAGCGCTGCTCTGGGTTGCTCCTGCTTCCTGGATGTCTGTTATAGCCAGAGCAGGAGGTCAGCTGGCACTACAAGGGAGGTGGAGGGGCAGGTAAGAGAGGCAGCCTGACGGGCAGGCAGGAGTGCAGAGGGTCACATGCAGGGTCCACATGGTGCTTCTGGAAGTCTGGGAGCGGGCCCTGTTTGTGACTGAAGTATTACTTGAAAAGATTGGTGGAGCAGCAGCTTCCTCTCACTGCTCCTCCACCAATCAGATTACACAGTGCAGCAGCGCAGAGGAGAGGTAGGAGAATCCCTCTCTCCCCATCCTCTTGTTTCAGTGCGCAGCATTACGATCCCACCCCACCCCTGGAAAGAGAGAGAAATAGAAATATTACCCTGCTGATTTGCCACATCCCTGCTACTGCTCCTGGGCCCCTGCTGAGCTTGGGCCCCGAAGCAGTCGCTTCCCCTGCTTCCCTTGTAGCTATGCCACTGGCTGGCATGGTGGGAATATATAGGTTTGCTTCACAGACGGTCCACTGCACCGTTACATTTTCTTCATCATTGCCAATTACTTTTTCACCAACTGTTGTATGGCAATGATAAAGGGGAAGGTGAATCCACTGCCGAAGAAAAGTGTCATCCTCCTACAAGTCTCCACTTGTTCTCAATTGAAAAGGGGATGTTCTTGCCATGGCCTTCCTCATAGTGGCCGCTTCTGCAGACGACAGAGGTGGTGTACCTACGGACAGCCTGACCGAATATGATGGCAGACGGGGAGACACTCCCTCATGTAAAATTGTTTTTTGAGTGTCTGTATTTGACGCTACTAAAAAATTTATTGGACAGAGGGCCTGTAGGTGGCCCTCCGTAAACATTGTTTGTATAGAGCGCCAGTTAGCCCTCAGAAACATTGCCTGTTGGCTCAGCGTTTCTGTGCGAAGAGGAGGAGGAGGAGGGGTTGGAGGAAGAGACATAATAAGTCTGAGAAACCGTGACCGAGGTAGGCCCCGCAATCCTTGGTGTGGGCATTACATGAGTGGCCCCAGGGTCAGACTCGATCCCAGCCTCTACCAAGTTAACCCAATGTGCCGTCAGGGAGATATAGTGTCCCTGCCTGCCAGCACTTCTCCACGTGTCCATGGTTAGGTGGACCTCATCACTAACCGCATTGGTCAGGGCACGGATGATGTTCTGTGACACATGCTGGTGTAGGGCTGGGACGGCACATCGGGAAAAATAGTGGCGGCTGGGGACCAAGTACCGAGGGACAGCCACCGCCATCAGGTTGCAGAAAGCCTCAGTCTCTACCAGTCTATAGGGCAGCATCTCCAGGCTCAACAATTTGGAGATGTAGACGTTTAGGACTTTGGCATGTGGGTGGCTGGAATTGTATTTGCGCTTGCACTCAAATGTCTGCTGCAAAGACAGCTGAACGCTGCACTGGGACACATTGGTGGAGGTTGTGGAGGATCGTGCAGGTGAATGGGTGGTTGTAGGGCGGGAGGCGCTCGCGCCGGGGTCCTGGGCGGGGGGTGGACTCGCCGAACCAGCATGTGACACAGGGGAAGGGGCAGTGGTGTGACCCGCAGGAGGTGAACGGCCTTGGTTCCACTGAGTCGGGTGTTTAGCACTCATATGCCTGCGCATGCTGGTAGTGGTTAGGCTGGTAGTGGTGGCTCCCCTGCTGATCTTGGTGTGACACAGGTTGCACACCACAGTCCGTCGGTCATCCTCAGTTTCTTTAAAAAACCTCCAGACTTGCGAACATCTAGGCCTCGGCACAGGAACTTGACTCCGTGAAACAGTTGCTGATCTACCTGCTCTGGCCCTGCTTCTCCCTCTGGCCACCCCACTGCCTCTTCCAACCTGTTCTGCTGCTGCACTTGCCTCCACTTCAGAAGCACTGTCTTGAGTTGGATTACCAACCCAGCTCAGGTCAGTCACCTCATCATCCACCAGCTCTTCCTCCGATTCCTCACTCTGCTCCCACTCCGACTTACTGCCCTGACAACTGTCTGCCCTGAACCGTGTCTCATCATCATCATCCGACACCTCTTCACGCACTACTTGCACTAAGTCCACACTCTCTTCACCCACAGACTGCGAAAGTT
>ONZH01001884.1:0-16252 GCA_900303285.1 Rhinella marina | reverse complement strand
GGTAGGTTGACATCTAAGTGCTATAGTGCAGTGAAGTCCAACGTCTTACAGTTCACTCTTTCTTATCTTTTCCACCTGGCCCAGACCGCCATGCCATCATCTTCGACTTGCAACTGAGTTTTCTTTAGCTGCCTCAATTTTCAAGCATCTAGACTACCTTTCCACAACGTACACAGACTCCCCATCCTGCTGATAGCTCCAATTCAGCCCATTATTGCTTCCCTATCCACCTCTAATACTGCCACCCGCTGTGTAGGATGGTACAGGATATGTTATGGACACCATGACACCTAAATAGTCCAGGCAGAGACATGGGCATCTAATGAATGGTGGACAATGAAGATGTGGCAGTTGCTTGTTCTTGTCAGTGGATAAAGTCTATCTAGGCCATCTGAATCCCGTTCACCGTGTGTACAAGCCCACACATAAGCGCTGCTCTCACTACCTTCTATAAGCAAGGTCAGTACAGCCTAGAGGATGGACAGTTTGTCAACATGATGTGGCAAATGATGTGCCCCCTCTCTTAAAGTCTGTCAACTGGTTAAAATGTCTTGAGTGCATTGTAGAGGCTTTATCTAGGCAAACAATGATCTCTCAGAAAGAGGTACACTACCTAAAAGGAGCCTCTGGAAGCCTTTTTTTTTCTAGGGAAGCAGTATTGCGTCCTTTTGTGACAAGACCACTTGTTCCTAAGACATGACTGCATGCCGAGTTTTTAACCTATCCAACACTTCTATCTGGGCTTATTATTTTTTTGTTTGTCAGTGGTGAATATATTGCACACACCAGGCATACAGCCAGTTAGACAGGACAGGACAGAAGCAGCAGAAGAAGGACAGAGGTTATGAGATAAAGGACTACTAAGGACAGAAGATTATTAGAAGAGTGTCTCAGATGGGTCTGCAGCTGCTCAGCAGTTGAGGCGTTTGTAAGTGTGCCGACGGCGAGGCCGGGCCGTCCCCCTCCTTGCCCTCAGTCCTGACCGCCCGCTATTCCCAGCCACGCTTCTGGATGTTGTGAAATATGTTTGTGATAACTGAACTTTGTTACTTTGTAGCACCTCATATGATTGTGAAGAACAACTGGTTCTGGACTAAACACAAGGAGGCCCCGGAATAATTAGTCATTATGGGGAAAGTGGAGCTTTGATGAAATATCATATTAGGATGAAGTGGACACCAGGATGCGGAGCGACATCACCTGTTAAGAGGAGCCCTAAAATCAGACTTTTGATTCAACGGTGACATCATTGATCTCTGGTGACATAGAGAAGAGATTGATACAATCATTATGGAGGTTCAGGGTTTGGCCTTCTTGCCCTGCTTTTGGGTCACTTGGACACTTATAGGTCTCTGTGTTACTTACGCCATCACCATCTTTGAAGGCCATGCTCCAACTTACTTACTGTATATCAGGTAAGAGGAGGTGTGATATAAATCATATTATTCTTCTTAGGATGTTTGATATTTGATAGTCTGTCTAATTGTAGACCTCAATGTGGTCATCCTGACCTTTACCTCAATCTACATGTCTTATTATAGGTCCACCAGAGCAGAGGACCTCTTATCTCTCTAGCTGGTGTACACTTCAACACCTGCTGCTATTCCCCTCCATACACATGCACACCCAGCTCAGACAAGAATGCATGTCTTCTCAAAGGGTAAAGGGGATGAAGCCCCAGCAGGCACCTCTAGTGGTAACTTATCTCCTGAGAACCCAACTTGCCGATCATTCTTTTCCCCATAATTTGCCATCAAGGAAGAGTTGGGACACCACCATACACATTACGTGGTCCCCCTAGTTTGTGGTGTGTCTGATAACTTTCTGTCGTAGGGCTAAATGGACAGGGAACCGGCATTCCACCTAATTCGTGTAGGGGTTCCCAACTCTCCTAGAACGGCAGATAGCAGGAGAAAAAAGGATCAGGCATGTAGGCTGTTGGCATACCTGATCGTTAATCTCCTGACGTGTATGACGCTGTCATTCCCCTCTCCCATTTGAGAGCACATGCATACTCGGCCGAGCTGTTCATGTGTGTGGGGAGATCAGAAGGATTAGCTGTTGTATGTATGAGCGAGGAGCCGGCAGCTAGTGATTGTGGATGGCCTCCTGTGTATTTGTATCTTCTCTGACCAGTGGTGTTTAGTGGGATCAGCAGGCACCTTCTGAAATCAGTGGCGAATGCATGAAGTGTTTTCTTATTCTCGTATTCTATGTTGCTTTCAGTGAAACAGGCTCCTATTTCCAGAGTCGGCTGTGTTCACTACGGTCTTCACTTTGTCGGCCATTCTTGGTAAGTGTATGTGGGTGATTGGACAATCTGTAACCAGGACGCACTAAGCGCGTGTCTCTTCTATGACAGGAGCCGCCACAATATATTTAGAATACAGGTTCCTTGACGTTCAGTCTGCAGCCCTTGACCTTCACTGTTCCACAGCCCAGAGGGTACTACTAATGGTGGGACTGTGCTCGTGTACTGGGACTTCCATGTGGCCGTATTTCAGGTTTGTGGACCTATCCAATGTGTTTCCTGATTTCCAGACTTGATAAATGATATAATTTTGGCTGCATTTACATGTATAAAACTAACATTGAAAGCACTGTATGTAAAGAGCTCCCTCTAGTGGTGGCAGCAAGTGAAGCATTTTGTAGGAGTTTTCCACTATTTAGATATTGAAGGCCTATCCTCAATGGAGTTCTCACATCCAGCATTGCGACTGATCAGCTGTTTCGGGCAGAAGTGGACAGAAGCTCCATTCACTGTTCGTTTCTCTGTGACCGGTGTTCTGCAGCTCAACTCCCAGAATGGATGCTGAGCTGTAGTACCCCGTCACAGCCGTTACACCATGGACCGAGTCTTCTGCTTCTAGGCTGCTGGGTGTCAAACCCCACTGATCTGATATTGATGACTATGCTGGGAATATACCATCAATATCTAAGTCCTGGAAAGCCCTTTACAAATGAAGTGAATGTTGGCTGCTATAACGGGATGACTGATTGCGTTGCAGGTAGATCCTTTTCCCGTGGTCCACAGGACCGGAGCGGTTGTATCCCTAGGACTGCGCCGTGTACAACTTGTGCCAATCCAAGTACTTGTATCGGATGTCGCTAAGCACTCTGCACGTGAGCGATATCAGAATGACCATATCTATCACGATGGCTGCAGCTCTTATTATATGTATCCTTTGTAAAGTGCGCCTCTGCCTAAACCGAGAAATAAAAGCGACAAGGCGAATACGATTCTAATCAAAGTGCTTGCATACCTTAAAAGGCCCAAGGAGGGACAACATCAGAGGTGTGCAATGTGTTATACTGCCTTAGTGCCCCCACACACAGTAGCTATGCCCCCTCTGTGCCCCCATATAGTACTTATGCCCCCTTAGTGCCACCACCACAAGTAGTTATGCCCCTCTGTGCCCCCCATATAGTACTTATGCCCCCTTAGTGCCCCCTTACAGAGCATACCACCTTAGTGCCCCCACACACAGTATCTCAGCCATCCTGAGGGGCAGCTGCTGAAATCCAGGACTATCTGGCTGGATCCAGGACAGTTGGGAGGTATGGTGCTTGAATCACTGCTTGTTAGGGGATCACAAAGTGATAATCAGCTGTAATCTATGGGGAGACCTGACAATAAGTGTTCAGTTTCCCTGCAGCACCTCCACAGGTGAATCTAGGTATCACACTTTGTCCACATACATCAATTGGTTGTCTGTTGGAGGACAGAAGAGGTCCTCCAGACCAAGAGACGCTCTCTGTAATCTCATTCCACCTTGGCCAAAATATGTATATTAATAAATGGTATTAAATGGGTTTTTGGACTTTGATATCAATACACCCGGCACCTCATGATTAGCTGTTTCGGGTAGTTGCTAGTGCCAGAAACTAGACATTGGATTGGTTTCTAGTGCCGGTGTACTGCAGCTCAGCTTCTGGGCTGTAATACCCCAGAATGGCCACTAGAGCTTTCAGCACCATCCACTTTATCATTTGGAATGGCTGATTAGTAGTGATGTCCTCACCAATGTGATTGATGACCTAGCCTGAGGATAGCCACTCAATGGCTAAGTCCCAGAAAACCAATTTAAATGAGAATTCTCTTAAAGGGTATCTGAAAATAAGTTTTCTGAACTGGTCCAGGACCACCCCTTTAATTCTGTGCATTTATGTTATATATTCTGAGAAAGCTGGGTGGTAACCAATATGGTGACAATCACTGATCCCATATTTCCAGTGCTGACCAGCCCTGTGTGAGCATTAATGGCGGCGATGTTAATTGTCAGCCGTGCTGGCAAATAATGATGATGATATAGCTGCTGCTTGTGCTGGAATCAGTCTATATGGCACCATTCTTAATTTTCCTTTACTTATTTTTTCAGTTCTTCTTTTTAAGATAACCCTTATATACGAGCTGTGTAACGAGCGCCATTGTGAGGAGGTAAGGGTTCAATGACAGAACTAGAGTGCAGGTGCTGCTTGTCCCAAATTGTCATACATTACAGTGCCTTTGACTTGTTTTTTGTCTTATACAGTATGTGCCTCAAAATGTAAATTAGTGCAGTAAACAATTCTACCACTAGGTGGTGCAGTAAGAGAATTTTGTTTGCTCATAGACCCTCTTAATAGCACAGATGTGGCAAAGTGGTATTGCAACTAAAAAATATATTTTTGGGCAGTCCGGGTATAATGAGACAAAGCTAAACAGCGGTATAAGAGGAAGTTCATACGTTGATGTAAACAATGCAGACTGAACGTATAGCATGCGACTCTCCTGATGCTACATTAGATTTTTTTACCGGCCTGAGAATGGTGTGCGACAAATACCCAGTAACGTCTTCTACTTCTCTTACGTAGATCTGTTATACGTCTGCGGTGATATCTGAGTGGCTTTCTGTGCTCACGTTTATGCTGCACTATCTCACGTACTATACGGATTTCCAGGTTAGTATATTTGACATTATCTTTTGTTTTACGTAATTTTCTTTCTTCGCAGTAAAATTATTACAAATGGAATAACATCTCATGTGCGGTATAGGAACTTAAAGTGGTTCTCCAGTAATAATGACATTCTACTAAGCTAAGTATTCATATTTACCTGCTCTGCGCCGCTCCAATCTCTGTGCCGACTCCCGTGTATCCATGTCCCAGTGGGGGGCATGTCACAGTATGTTAATAGTCTATTAATACTTGGGAACCCCTTTAGCGAGCAGTAAGCATGAATTTCCTTAAGTAGAGTGGGGCAGTGAGTCAGTGTTATAGTTAAGTTATATTCTTGTTACATAGCAGTATTATTAGTAGTTATATTCCAGTATATAGTTATAGCAGTATTATAGTAGTTATATCTTGTACATAGGGAGGGCAGTATTATATAGTAGTTATATTCTTGTACATAGAGCAGTAGTATATAGTAGTAGTATATTCATTAGTAGTAGAAGGCAGTATTATAGTAGTTATTTCTTGTAACATAGGAGGTAGTATATAGTAGGTTATATTCTTGTACATAGGAGGCAGTATTATAGATAGTTATATTTCGTGTACATAGGAGCAGTATTATAGTAGTTATATTCTTGTACTAGAAGCGTATATTATAGTAGTTATATTCTTGTACATAGCAGTATATAGTAGATATTGCTGTACATAGGAGGCAGTATTATAGTGTTAATTCTTGTACATAAAAGTAGTATAGTAGTTATATTCTTGTACATAGGAGCAGTATTATAGTAGTTATAGTCTTGTACATAGGAGCAGTATAAGTAGTTATTCTTGTACATAGCAAGAGCAGTATTATATAGTTATATTCTTGTACATAGGAGCAGTATTATAGTAGTTATATTCTTGTACAAGAGGCAGTATTATAGTAGTTATATTCTTGTACATAGGAGCAGTATGTATAGTAGCTTTGTACATACATAGGAGGCAGTATATAGTAGTTATATTCTTGTACATATGGAGCAGTATTATAGTAGTTATATTCTTGTACATAGGAGCAGTATTATAGTAGTATATTCTTGTATTATAGTAGTTTATTCTTGTACATATAGCAGTATTATATAGTTATATTCATACATAGAAGGCAGTATTATAGTAGTTATATTCCTGTACATAGGAACAGTATTATAGTAGTAGTAAGTTCTTGTGAATTATATAATTTATGATGTGTAGGTTTATTCTTTTCTATAATATGTGTCCTTTTCCTTCTCACTGCAGCACCTGTGTATAAAATGGAAGTGTGACAAAAGTGATTTTATATCACTAAGGATGAAGATTCACAGTGAAACAAACATTTCCATCTTCCACGATGTATAAGTGAATATATTGCCTTCATGATGAGGAATGCCATGTGGTGGTTCTCTTAGGCTGTGTCCCACATGATAAACTCCTGCTCAAGAAAACTATGAACTTGGAAATAATTAAAAATCAAGTAAAATAATTATTTAATTTTATGATGGGCAAAGGATTTACTAAGGTAAATCTTGAACACAAATGAAGCACTGCCCAGCAGCCATTTTGTTCAATGGGTGTCCATGTAGAACTGTGGGAGCACACATAGGCTGGTGCTTTTTCCTATAGTGTGCAAGCACGACCACAGCTGCTGGATTCAGGATGGTCGTAACCGTGGAAACGAGTAGTGTATGATGTGATGGAAAAATGAATCCAGCAAGCAAAGGAAGCAATATGGAGAATTACTATACATTAGTAAGTGGCTTGTATTAACTTTCTCTAAGTGATAAATGCCATTTGCTGAAATGAGACCACCCCTTTAAGTTCACTGCCCTCGCTTTGTATCTAAATACCTTTGCCCTAGTGGCTTGTTGGCACCCCCTGGCATCCTGTACCTGGGGCACATGCCCCGGTTCTTCTCCCCCCATATAGACCATTAGAGAGGTGTCCTAAACTGTGTGCTCCAGTCCTTCCCTTTTCAAGAGGGATTTGTCATGATCCCACCTCACACATCTGCTGGATCATGAATGGAGAGGTCAGCAGGTGGACCTGCACATGTACGTATGCCAGAACAACCCTTTAAGGACTGAGGCTGAAAGTCAAGTGTAGCTGTCGACTGTAGAAGGAGCTGCTATCTACTGATAGATGCACTTAACATTGAGTTCAGTGAAAAATGTATAAATCAGAATGAGGAGTTGTGTTTTTGGGGAGACCCCATGGTCTGTCTTCCCACAACCCAGCATTCAGCAGTTGTCCTGGAGGCTGGGAGGAACAGCAGCTGATTGCGCTTGTTGTGTATGACCAGCAGGTGGCAGCATCACCACAGTCACAGCCTGCACATCCTTCTCTCCTGTGGTACATGAGGGAGGGCTGAACAAAATGGCGTCTGACAGGAAAAATGTGGAGAACTTGTGTAAAAATAGATATGTAACCCACTACTATCCTGAACACGTGAAGGCACCATGGAAATGCCATAATTTCTATACTACTAATGTCAATGACCAAGTTGAAGCCTCGTCCAGTAATGAGAGATTTACCAAGCAAATTGCACCAAAAAGGTGTGTATTTTGTGTGACACTTAGGCCTCATGCACACGTTCCGTCTGCACCCGTTCCGTTTTTACGGTCCGTATTTTTCAATCCGTTTTTAATCCGTTTTTCATCCGTTAAAGCGGACTGCCATCTGTTTAAACGGATCCGTTTTTTATCCGTTTTCCATCCGTTTAAACGGATCCGTTTTTTTTAGTTTAGGTTGGTTCTGACTGGTTCTGTGTCTCCATTTTTCATTTTCTGGTTGAAGTTGTCTAATATTCAAATGAATGTAAATCGACATTTATGTACGTGTTGAGCCCTGCCCACTAGTACTAATTAGAGGGATTGTCTCACTTCGGGAAATAGCATTTATCATGTAGAGAAGGTTAATACAGGGCACTTACTAATGTATTGTGATTGCCCATGTTGCCTTTCTTTGCTGGCTGGATTCATTTTTCCATCACATTATAACATACATTATACTTGTTTCTATGGTTACAACCACCCCGCAATCCATAAATGTGGAATTTCTATGGAACTTCATGGTTATGACCACCCTGCAATCTATTAATAGTGGTCGTGCTTGCACAGTATAGGAAAAAGTAGTCGGGTTCTCTGGTGGCCTGGACCAATAGTCTGCAAGCACAACCGCAGCCATGAGAATCTCTGAGAATGGTTGAAGGTCTCTCTATATTATACTTACAGAAGAGAAGGAGGAGAGGAGCATCACATGATCCTCCCAGGTTCTCCACAAGCCCATGTTATGGTTTGTCCTGCAGTAAGTAGATGACGAGACACATATGACTGACACACAGTACACTGAGCAGCACCACGGCACCTCCACATTTATGGAGACAGGGCTTGGACAACTCTAGATGGCCCTGATGTCCACAATCTGTGAGGATCCACCTCATGTCAGCCAGCAAGACCAAAACTCTTTAAAGAAAGCAGCAGCGAAATCCAGGAGCCACCTTCAGTGAGACATCTATTACAGTGGACGGCAATGCACTATGGGGAATATCTACTGCAATGTTACCCCTACTATACCAACTATAACGGAAACATCCAGCAGATGGCAGCACTATCATTATTATTGTTGTCAGGGTGGACAGTAGACATTAAGGTTGCGGAACTTGACTTTCTACACCTCGTGCAACAATGTAGTGCATTACGTTTCTGTCTATCACAAGCTCCATAAGAGAAGGGCCCCCTCATAAATCAATCCCTAATCACTCGGGCCAAAAGGTTTCCGCAAGGGTCTATGACTAGTGACCATCCTCAGCTGAAGCCATGGAAGCACTCGTCTGGCTCTGGCTTTCACCTCAGCTGCCAAGAACCCAAAGCCGAGGTCTGGCTCTCCCTGAAGGAAGAATCCAAAGGGTTTGCATGGGGCTGCAGAACCACATGAACACCCGCACTCCCCCAGACCTCAAGGGGTAGACCTTTAGGGCTCGGCAACCCGGAATGGTCCTAGTGACTAATAACGTGGAAAGTGAACACACAGTGAAAACACAAAAAATAAAGTGAATGTGCACCAGTACAGTCCGGACATTCGGCTAGAATTATAAAAACTGAAAGGTGAGCGCACTCAAAATGTGTGAAAGTGTGCCATCACACCCCAGGATGGTTTCACGTGTTGGTTACACGGTGGCTTTGTGGTTAGCACCGGTGTATAACTAGTGTTTGGAATCATTGGTTCAAATCTGATCAAAGACTACACTTGTCTGGAACTTGTGGGTTCTCCCTGGGTTTCTTCTTATACTTGGCTATAGTTGTGTTATATGGGTCAGGAAAAATAAATTGGGCTTGAACCAAGGATCCCAGTGCAGCAAGACCCCAGTGTTATCCACTGAGCCACCATGTTACTCAACACACAAAACATTTTTGAAAACACTATGGGGGTAATGGAAATGTAACAAAATAGCATTGCGCGATCATGTCACTGCTCACTGAGTGGTAACTTGTGTTGAGTAGTGTGGTGGCTCCACTGGTTGGTGCTGGTGTCTTACAGCTGTGAGGTCCATGGTTCAAATCTGAGCAAGAGTGAGATCTGTGTGGAGAGTGTATGCTGTCTGCTAATTGGTTGTGTGGTGGGAGAGTGTGTGCTGTCTGCTAAGTGGTGGTAATGGGTGTTTGAGTAATTTGGTGTGAGGTGGAGAAATTGAATATGTTTAGAGGTTGGTTGTGAGAGGAAAAGAAATATGTTTGTGAGTGGTGATAAAGAGTGTGAGGTAAAATCTAAGTTGCATTGGTTGCCATCTGTAGCCCTACCACAGTATATAGTGTTATTTAGCTGCATGGTGGACCAGTAGCTAGAGTTGGTATCTTTGGTGTGAATTCACATGAGATTGATATCTGCTAGTAATGGGATCCGTGGTTCAATACTGATCAAGGACCAAACTTTCTGGGAGATTGTATGTTCTCCCTGGGCTCTTTCTTACATTTGACTGACTATGGCTTTAATATGGGGTGAGCAAAAGGATGCAAGTGCTACAAGACCTCAGTGACACTCACTGAGCAACCAAGAGACAAGGATGTTTTTGGAAAAAACTACAGGGTGATGGAACTTTAAAAAAATGAGGGCGTCTTCCCATTGCTGGATCATTGCATTGCCCCAGCTCATAGTGTGGTGGCCTCAGTGGTTAGAGTAGATATCTACAGTATTATCATATGTATCTGTTAATTAGTATTTAATAGTTCTTACAGTAATTAGTTTTTGCAATAAAAATGTGTTTGGAGATAAGTTTTTGAAAATAAAATTTTTACTAGGTTTACTGGGTTCTCTACATAGAGAGACCACCATTAAAACCAACCTTCACGGGAGATAAAACATTGGGATTGGATTCAAACCAGGACAACATTATCAAAAAACCACCCAGCATTAACTACTGAGCACCCGGTTTTCATTTAACCTCCTGAGGTTGAGTGTGACATGAACCTGAAGAAGTAGGAGGCGCCATTGTTTTTGCAATGACATTCTCTTCTCTTTATAGAGTTTTGAAGCTCTTCAGTGTTTGGGTAGCATCGTGGTTTAGTGGTTAGTGCTGGTGTATTACTAGTACTGTGATACTTGGTTCAAATCACCTGCCTGAAGTTTGTCTGTTCTCCCTGGGTTTCTTCTTACACTTGGCAGTGTAATATCTTGTGGTTTTATGGGTCAGAAACATAATTTCCATTTGCTGGATCATGTCATTGCTCACCTCCGAGAGAATGCTTGTGTTGAGTAGTGTGGTGGCTCTAGTGGTTGGTGCTGGTGTCTTAGAGTTGTGAGGTCCTTGGTTCAAATCTGAGCAATGGTTAGATCTGTGTGGAGAGTGTGTGCTGTCTGATAATGTGTGTAATTGTGTAGTAATTTGGTGTGTGATAATTGGTTGTGTGTAGTAATTTGGTGTATGATGGGAGAATGTGTGCTGTCTGATAATTGGTTGTGATTTGTATATGAGTAATTTGGTATGAGGGGGAGATATGAAATATGTTTGGAGATTGGTTGTGTGGAGAAAAGTTTGACTGAGTGTTGGGGTTTGAGATAATTGGATGAAATGTGAGGTGAATGGAATATGTTTGTGAGAGGTTAATAAGAGTACAAGATAGATTTTAACAAAAACACATGTTGGGACTTAGTTTATTTTCAAAAAAATATATAGTTGTTGTGCTTCTTGGTCTCCACAGCGGGAGACCACCATTAATTATATGTACTTGTATAGCACAAAGAATCCTTTCCTTCATCTGTTACCACCAAGACTGCACCCTCAGGAGAGAACACTTGTATGCCCCATCAGATAACAGCATTGAGTGGATTTGAACCTGGAGCCTCACAACTGAAAGACACCTGTGCTTCTGACCACTGAGCCACCACTCTGCTCAGTACTAGTGAGTCCAAGGAGGTGAACAATGACATGTTCCAGCACAGGGAGGAGAGGCTTTACATCACCAATCAGCTGTTCTGAAACTACAACTCCCAGAATCCTCCTTTCACTAACAGCAAAGTAAGTGTGCATGCTGGGAGCTGTAGTTTAGAGTGCTGAAGGTTACTGATTCCTGCCTTCGATGATGAGATGTCTATGTAGTGCCAGTGTTTCTAAGCCTAGTACCCCCTTGTTATATACATGACCCAAGCACAGTGTCCTAATTGTCCTTATTACAGACACGGTAGCCCCGGATTCACATAGAGCAGGCTTGATCACAGGAGGCAAATGGCCAATGTCTATTACCGGCAGCAATAAACAGTAAGTGAACCCTTTGAAAGGATCTTCTCGCGAGCTGTAGTAAGCAGTACAGAGTAGTAGAAGTGAGGGAGAAGGGACCTCTCCACCATAATGTCACTTTACATGCTCTTCAGGGGCTGTGGAAAGCAGGGTGACAAGTCTTATTGGCGGCCATTAATAGTCACTGGTTCGGTGAGGGTATGTAGTAATCTGGTTAGGTTTTTGAGAAAAATACTAAGGGGTAGATTTATCAAACTGGTGTAAAGTAGAACTGGCTTAGATGCCCATAACAACCAATCAGATTCTACCTTCCAATTTTTCACAGCCTCCTTTGGCTGTGTAGCAGCAGTGGCGGTTCATTTTATGGTGGTGTAGAACTAGTGGTGGTTCACTTCATAGCTGTGTAGCAGCAGCAGCGGTTCACTTCACGACTGTATAGTGGCAGCAGCGGTTCCTTTTTTGGCTGTGTAGCAGCAGTGGCGGTTCATTTCATGGTTTGAAAAGCGCAGAACATCTCAAATAGGTGTGATACTGCTGAGCCACTGTATCTAATCCTATAATATAAACAGATGAATAACTCCGGTTATTTGTCATAAGATTCGTGTTTATTTCAGAATCACGGCACAATCATATATTGTAAATGTTTTCGGCCTAAATGGGCCTTCTTCAGACTCTATTGCCGCTTGAGAAAGAGAGCACGCTTTACCTCAAGCAGCTGTTGCTGCGAGACACCCAGCGCCTACCATTTTTTCTGATTTTCCTCTTTTCTTCAGCGGCAATAGAGTCTGAAGAAGGTCATTTAGGCCGAAAACATTTACAATATATGATTGTGCCGTGATTCTGAAATAAACACGAATCTTATGACAAATAGCCGGAGTTATTCATCTGTTTGTGTGTTGGGGTGGGTACCCTGCTCCGGTCAAAACACATCAGACGATACCGTTCCTCTCTATTTCTTATTCACGACACCATTATAAATGAAGGTGATGGTAGCAGGCTGTTAATGGCAGGACATGAAATGAGCACCATGACACCAGATTTTCTACTAAGAGCCTGGAAATGGACTGAGCTGAAAGAGAGGGGTATATGATGAAGGTGCCACTTGTGGCTGAAGAGTGGACAACACAACTGTGGGGGCTGCATGTTAGCGGATCACTTCCTAACAGCTGGGTCAGCACGGCCTAGATCAGGGATGCTCAACCTGCGGACCTCCAGCTGTTGCAAACTACAACTCCCAGCATGCCTGGACCATCTACAGCTATCAGCCTACAGCAGGGCATGGTGGGAGTTGTAGTTTTGCAACAGCTGGAGGGCCGCGGGTTGAGCATCCCTGGCCTAGATGGCACGCAGTTCATTGCTTCATCAGTCCAATAATGTGCCTTCTCTCAAAGTCTGTCAACTGGGCAAAATGTCTTTGAGTGCATGGTAGAGGAATGTCTAGCAGTCAACAATCTCATCAAGGGGTACACTACCCAAAAGAAGCCTCTGGGAGCCTTTTTATAGAGCAGCAGTGGAGGCACTTTTACGCTCTCTTGTGTCTAATCAGTACACACATGTAATTATTCGCATGTTTGCTTGCAGTATCCGACACTTCTATCAGGAGCATTTTTTTGTCAGTTTTTTAATACTTAATACACCCCCATTTAATCATTAAGTAGGAATAACAAGTTACTTTTGTCATTTACTTTGTGTTACCAAAATGCTCCAATTGTGAGATATTCCCTTTACTTGATTATAATGGTGCCCCCTGGAGTTTAATCTGTAAAGTGATGTGCACGTCTACCTACTCAGGTGGTCGCACATGCTCAGCTGCATCCTTCAACTGTCTCCAGCCATATCTGACGTTAGAGAGGGCTGCCGCAGAAAGGACATGCTCCCTGAGCTGTGATAGGGAGAGAGCTGCTGCAGGAAGGACATGCATCCTGAGAAAGGACCACCCCTGAGCTTCCAGCTTGAACTAAATCTAGTAGATCAATGACATACCATTGGATCCATGTGAGGTACAGGGCTGGTTCTAGCTTTGTTAGAAAGAGATTGTCATGTCCTATATGACGTCTGATTCTCAATTTTTTACATTAATCATGAGACAACCCCTTTAAGTGTTTGACACTGTATCTTTTAGGATTTAGTCTTCAGGTTTAGGTTCAGCATTTCCTATTGGTCTAGAACGGACAGCCTCGCTCGTTCGATTACAACATTTATTACAATTCATAACACACATGCCACACGTAGGACAACCCTTCTATTCATGTATAGATACATTTCGCTAAATTTCAGTGACTCTTCAGTCTCCATGTGGGCCAAGACCCGATGAGCCAGTTTGTATAATTTGGTGGCTCGCCAATACATTCGGTTTGCCGATCCACAGGCGTTAAACCACCAACCGGCTTGTTTGCCTACTGCAGCTGAGGAACATGATCTCCCCACTATACACATTGGCAGCAGTTGTCATTGGGTTGTCATCGTGCTGAAACGGCTACAGCGGTTGTCCCCTTCAATTCCATCATTGGCCTGCAAAGGCATCTCCTGGAAGGTGGGAAATATGAATATGTCATGACTGTCTATGAGTATATGCTGATACTATAGCTTTATACTAGTACTATGATGGTTACCACTTACCTGCTGACCCTGAGTACTTCCCTGCTGAAAGTCTGTAAAAGGTTTTTGCATCCCCAATACGGAAAGGGTTGTACTCTGCATAGGCTTCGTTACCAAAGTCACCAAGGTTGATTCGCAGTTTACATTTCCTGCCTTTTCTGGTGCGTCAGCAAATGCATTTTCTCAAGTCCGAGCCAGTGTTCCCCTTTATAAAAAAAAAAAACAATGATAAGAATTTTTTGTCACAACTACAAACTACAGTCATAAGGAACAGTGTGTCTTACAATAATAAAAGCTTCTTTACCCAGTTACTCCGCCTCCACTACAGCACCGCCGCTCCAGTCCGTGTTTTGTGACCGCTGCAACCAATACTGGTTTCAATATGGTACAAGACCACTGAGGCCAGTGACTGGATGTAGCGTCACATTGGGCTATTTACATCACCATAAATGCAGAGTAAGGACTTTGGCGGTAGGGTGGTAAGGATATTTCTTTAAAGGGTGCTCTATATACATATGATAGTGTGGGCTCTAGAAGGAGGGACGTGCCAGCTTGATTTCCGGTATTCCCAAAGAGGTGAATAAAAATACCACATGCTACCTTGATGCATGGCGTGCTCTTCTTCGCTTTGGTCCCCATTCTAGACAGGTGTGGGTCCCATCTCTGCCATTGGTGGCATATCCTGACCCCTTTAACACTGGACCTAGCTTTGGAAATTATTTCAGACTAACCCTTAAAGTTTTAACACTAAATTCAGCCCAGAAACAAGACAGTCCGTGTGTTAATGCAGTTAAAGTGTAGCTCTAGTTTCAGAAAAACTCCAGGTACATCTGCTGATCCTCAGGGGTGGGGCTAGCAGTGCTCATAGGAAGTATATGAATCCATACATCCAGCTGATCTAATGATGCTTCTGTTTCACCAATTTTCTAGTCTCCTGGACCTCACCAACCAACCTTCTGACTTGTTACTGCGACATGTCAAAAATTTTCGAAACTAGAAGCCCGATATAAGGAGGAAGGTGCTGGGGTGCTAAGGTCTCTTCATTCTGCAAGTTCAAGGTCTTCTAGTCTGATTATAGTCCATCAATGCTATATCCAGTATTTTCCATTTTTTTTTTTTTTTACTTTCACAGAATTGTTTGACTTTTACCTCTAAGATTTCCAAACCCATTTTCATATTCAAGCCATGACTTTTCAAAGGACAGGCCGTCCTCTCCATGTTTTTGTATTAAAGTCCAGCCCCCAACCTTTGATATTTTACAGTAACCTGCAGAGAAAAATGTAAAAAATTAAATGGGGCAAAAATCCAAGCGAATAAATCCCTATTAATGATTTATGTAATTGTGTAGTTTGCTATACCTTGAAAGCAGTTTTGGCACCCGCTGGTTTTACGGTGTATACACCACTGGGAAAATGTCTGTTCCTTTTCCAGATATCCGAGCAATCCCGCGCTATAAATGAGAAACCAAAGTCAGAATTATATTGTCTAGCCATCTATTTTAGTGATGATTTAGCAGTCTTTGGTTATCCGGATGTTGACATATGGTGTATAATGATAAAACAACGTCATACTATGCTCGCTGATTCCTGGCTTCACAGTCCCCCACCAGTCCCTTCCACCTGGTCCCTCTCGACAGGCTGGAAAGGAGTGCTTAGCGGTTATTTTCAGCTTGTTACGACGGGGGACCAGGACCAATGGGGAACATGATTAGTACGATGAGTATGACCATGCCAATTTTCAGTGCAGATTCTACCCTTTACAACATCACAGGTGAAATCTAGGGCAAATCTGTTGCAGAAAGGTGTGTGGTGAATCCACTGTTGTGTGCATAAACCCTTAGGCTTCATTCACACGTCCGTATTTTGTTTCCGTGTCTGTTCCGTTTTTTTTGCGGACCGTATGCGGAACCATTCATTTCAATGGGTCCGCAAAAAAAAAAGAAGGTACTCCGTATGCATTCCGTTTCTGTATGTCCGT
>ONZH01001883.1:0-210744 GCA_900303285.1 Rhinella marina | reverse complement strand
TTGAATGGGGCTGAGCCACTCCTAGGCCACGTGACCGATGAACGTGACGTCACTGGTCTAGGAAAAGCTGAGAGAAGGCCGCGGCGCTCACGGGAGAGCCGGTGCCTTCTCAAACAGCTGATCGGCGGGGGTCCCTGGTGTCAGGGACTGAGGGAGAGGTCATTAGTAGTAAAATCCCGGAAAACCCCTTTAATAACTTCTAGTAGGAATAATAAAGGAATGGCACAACATAGAGACATAAGAATAGATGTTCCAGAATTGTTATTACATGGGGAATGCATAAAGCTATTAAACAGACATGTCATGAGCGGAGAGAGGTCCTCTTTAAGGGACTGTCCTATCTGGGACATTTATGGCATATTGATAGGCTACGTCATGCAGGTCTGATAAGCTGTCACCTCTGTGGCCCTCTTCTATCTGCGGGGGTCCTAAAATGAAAGGAGATCAAGCCACATATGTGCCGCCACGTCGCTGTGGAACTTCCGAAAATAGCGGAGTACAGGCTCCGTGGTGAAGGGAGGGCCGGCTGCAACTGTGCCTCATGTTCGGAGGGAGGCCATGTATGCACGGTGTGCTCTCCGTTCACTTTAGCGTCCTGTTCCTGAGATCAGAGCGGGTGTCAGAAGTTTTTTTTCTGCACAGACGTCATCAGTTTTCATGAATGTTTCATGCAACTGAAAAAGAAACCCTGCAAAATGGCACCCAGCATCTTCCTGCGACTGTCAGTGAAAAACAGACCAGTCTTCAGTACTCTACAGTTTGTTTGTTTTTCTGACCCATTGACTTGAACTGGCAAGTCCTGCGTGAAAAACACAAAGCGTGCCCCGCATTTGGTTGCATTTTTCACGTAGACCTGTTCATTTCCATGGGATCCTTCTTGCATCAAAACAGCAAAAGATAGAACATGCTGCATTCTTTCATCTTGCGCGAGAAAGGAACTCGTTCATCTGTCACATATAGTCCATTGCCTTTAAACGGTCGTAGTATTGCTCTTTTGGAGCATAATGTCATGATAGACAGCCTTGTATGACCTCTGTGCATGCAGCGCTTGCAGTGTCTCAGTGCAAAAATCTTGCAGAATCTGCTGCCAAAACTAGACTTACCACTAGCGCTGTCTACATTTTTGTGTGGTGTTTTTATATAAGTTTTTTTGAGAGGGATTTAATGCCTTTCTTTACGTGGAGGCACGTAGAGAAACCCCAGGGAAGCGCCCATTCAAGTGAATGGGTCCGCATCCGTGATGTGAGGTGCACACGGCCGGTGACCGCAAATTGCAGACCCGCTGTTTGCAGGCCACAATATGTCCATGAGCCCTTACGCTGTGTGTGTTTTTTTTTTTTTCAGAACTAAATTCACGCTGAAAAATAGTGCGTAGTCTTCATCATGTGCAGATGACCGCACATAAGATCCCCACGAATATCCATGCGGATTTATGTGTATTTCTGCAGCATATCCGCACCAAAATCTGCAGTGTCTAATTGCGGCTTTTGGTGCCGATTAGATTTTTTCCCCCGCAGATCTCATGCTTCCATTGAAAAGGGTGAAATCCGCAGCTAAAACGGCAATGTATTCTGCATCCTGTACCGCAATGTCGCTTTTAATAATTATTTTGGAATAAAGAAGATTTTTAGTGGCGAGTGCCGCAATCTTTTTTTCTTTATTTACTGCGCTGACGTCGCGGAGCACCTATTGTTTTGTGCACACACTCCAGGTCCAGGTGAATGTGGCAGGAGTTGGTTGCTGAGCAGGTTCTTACGTTACAGTGCCGCTCAATGTCTCTACTCTTGCCGAGGCTTAAAGGGTTTGTGTCATCATGTACAATGGGGACATATCGCTAGGATCCCACCTCCGGGACCCGCCCCTATATCCAGAACGGAACCCCAAAAGTGAAGGAAGGCGCACTGCGCATGCGCAGCCGCCCTCCATTCATTTTCTATGGGGCCGGCAAAAATACCTGTGCGGTACACTCCCATTCACTTCTATGGGGAGCCGGACCAGAGTCGCCCAGCCACCACCTTGCGGGGCTCCATTCTGGATATTGCTGCTGGGACCCGCACCTATAAGACGACCCCTTTAAGGGTATGTTCATATTTTCTGAGCTGAAAAAAAAAAACCTTATGCAGAATTCGCACCAGGTTTTTTTTTATGCAGTTTTTTTTTTCTCCAGACACTGTTTTTGGTGCAGTTTCTGCAAGGATTTTTATTCCTGCCAATCTTCAATGGACGCAGATTCCGCATCAAGGATGGACAGGGCACTTCTTTAAAACTGCTTGCAGAAAAAAAAAAAGTGCTATATGGTAGAAATCAGTGGGGAAATTCTGCCATGTGTTTTTAGCGCGGAATCCGTACGAAAATCCTCTGTGTAAACATACCCTAAGGGCTCATGCACACAGCCGTAGCTGTTTTTGAGGTCCGCAAATTGCATATGTGCAAAACATGGATACTGGCCATGTGCATTCTGAATTTTGCGGAACGGAACGTCCGGCCAATAATAGCACTCGGACAAGACATACGGACAAGAATAGGACAGGGTTTATATTTTTGTGAATACCTCTGAACGGACATACAGATGCAGGTAGCACGAAGTGCGCTGTCTGCATCTTTTGTGGCCCCATCGAAGTGAATTGATACCGCAAAATTGCAGAATGGATGCGGAAAGAAAAATACGGTTGTGTGAAAGGGCCCTAAGACTAGTGATGTCACCAAGTGTAGCGATGTCACCTATTGTAAGATAGAAATGAATATTTACTATGGTTATCACAGCTCCACCTTGTCATTTACAGCACAATATAGTAATGGCAGTTCTTTTTAATGCCTTTGACACCAGTATTGGGGCATCATGATGATTGTTAGCTCCGCCGACCAATTTACAAATGGGGTGCACCTCTGCCTCATAATACCTGGCTGTGTGCAATGCACTGAATGCATGTTGTGCAGCTTGTGCTGTGTTGAGTAGTGTAGGACTACAAGTACAAGAATCTCTCGCTTCAGGTCTGGGTGCAGTGGCCGCTGTCACTGGGATCCCTCAGATCCACCTTAAGAAGTCTCGCGGCCGGGGCTCCCCGCGCATGCGCACAGCTGTCAGCCGAGTGACGGGAAGCGGAGCTCGGGGCCGCGCACTGAGAGGGAGAAGTCCTGACGGCGAGGAGACCAGGAGCAGCACCTTGTGAGGGGGCGAGCGGACCCGGTGAGCAGGGAGGATGAGGGGAGTATGTGATAGTCGCTGGAGACCGAGGAGTAGTGTGATAGTCGCTGACTGCGGGAGTCGTAGTGCAGTAGTCGAGAGGGTGGAGACTGAGGGAGTATATGATAGTAGGTGGAGACTGAGGGGAGTAGTATGATGGTCGACTGAGGGGAGTAGTGGAATAGTTGTGGAGACTGCGGGAAGTACGTAGTGCAGTAGTTGGTGGAGACCGAGGGGAGTAGTGCAGTAGTCGGTGGAGACTGAGGGGAGTAGTATGATAGTCGGTCGAGACTGAGGGGAAGTAGTATGATAGTTGGTCGAGACTGAGGGGAGTAGTATGAATAGTCGGTGAGACTGAGGGAGTAGTATGATAGTGGGGGTAGTATGATAGTCGGTGGAGACTGAGGGGAGTAGTATGATAGTCGGTGGAGACTGAGGGGAGTAGTATGATAGTCCGGTGGAGACTGAGGGGAGTAGAGAACATAGTCGGTGAGACTGAGGGGAGTAGTATGATAGTCGGTGGAGACTGAGGGAGTAGTATGATAGTCGGTGGAGACTGAGGGAGTAGTATGATAGTCGGTGAGACTGAGGGGAGTAGTATGATAGTCGGTGGGACTGAGGGGAGTAGTATGATAGTCGGTGGAGACTGGTATGACGGTGGAGAGAGGGAGTAGTATGATAGTCGGTGGAGACTGAGGGAGTAGTATGATAGTCGGTCTGAGGGGAGTGTATGATAGTGGTGGAGACTGAGGGATACTGATAGTCGGTGGAGACTGGGGAGTAGTATGATAGTCGACTGAGGGGAGTAGTTATAGTCGGTCGAGACTGAGGGGGTAGTATGATAGTCGGTCGAGACTGAGGGGAGTAGTGGAATAGTTGGTGGAAACTGAAGTACGTAGTGCAGTAGTCGGTGGAGACTGAGGGGAGAGGGGGAGTAGTATAGCCAGAGACTGAGGGGGGTAGTGGAATAGTTGGCGGACACTGAGGGGAGTAGTATAGCCAGAGACTGAGGGGGGTAGTGTAATATTTGGCGGACACTGAGGGGAGTAGTATAGCCAGAGACTGAGGTAGGTAGTGGAATAGTTGGTGGAGACTGAGGGGAGTAGTGTAAGGCCTCTTTCAGACGAGCGTGTCCCACATCAGACTGGCAGTGTTAGTATGCGGCAGCTCCTGTCCTGACCTCCCAGCACTGCTGGGGTTGCATACAATATATTGATTTATGATGCTATGTAACCCTTAGGGCCCGTTCAAGTGCAAATTTGTGGAATAGGGGCGGGCCCGTTCACCTCTACGGGCGGCACGCTATCTTGCTGAGCCTCGGCTCCGTGCCGCGGCTCAGCAAGAAAAGATAGAACATGTCCTATACTTGTCCGTACGCACGGACAAGTATAGGCATTTTCAATGGAGCCGCCCGGCTTGTGTTCCGAGCGCTGCGGAACACACGCCGGGCGGCCCCCGTATTTTTGCGTATCCGCAGTAATGCGGACCCGCAAAAATACGGCCGTCTGAACGGGGCCTTAGAGTTCAGGAATGTATTTGATAACACTGACATAATGCATTCCAAAACTGTAAGGGTTACTTAGAATCATAAATCAATATAATGCTGTGTGACCCCGGCAGTGCTGGGAGGTCAGGACAGGAGCTGCCGCATACTAACACTGCCAGTCTGGAGCGTGACACTCATTCGTCTGAAAGGGGCCTAATAGTCAGTGGAGACTGAGAGGAGTAGTGGAATAGCAGGTGCAGACTGAGAGGAGTAGTGGAGAAGTTGTCACGTGAAGAAAGTCTGTGGAAAAGGCAGTGAGGGAAAGTGGACACCATAGAGAGACTGAGGGGAGTAGTGAGGCAATCGATGGAATTGGTCAGTTGACATTGAGAGGCGTAGTGAATCTGTCGGTGGATGTTGAGAGGCGTAGTGAATCTGTCGGTGGATGTTGAGAGGCGTAGTGAATCTGTCGGTGGATGTTGAGAGGCGTAGTGAATCTGTCGGTGGATGTTGAGAGGCGTAGTGAATCTGTCGGTGGATGTTGAGAGGCGTAGTGAATCTGTCGGTGGATGTTGAGAGGCGTAGTGAATCTGTCGGTGGATGTTGAGAGGCGTAGTGAATCTGTCGGTGGATGTTGAGAGGCGTAGTGAATCTGTCGGTGGATGTTGAGAGGCGTAGTGAATCTGTCGGTGGATGTTGAGAGGCGTAGTGAATCTGTCGGTGGATGTTCAGAGGATTAGTGAGTCGGTGGACATTGAGCGCAGTAGTGAAGCAATTGATGGATGTTGAGAGGAGTAGTGGGTCAGTTGGTAGACGAGAGGATTAGTGAGTCGATATGTGGATGTTGAGCAGAGTAGTGGGCTTGGAGTGCTACTGTACAGTGGGTAAGTCTGGACAATGAGGGGAATAGTTGAAAATGACTACAGGTAGGGTATTGTAGGATGGGAGGTGTAGTGACTGTGGACATGACTGATTTATGAAGGGATGATGGGAGATGTAGTAGCAGAGAGGGCAATATTTAAGAGACACAGGAAGTGCATAGTGGGTGGAGGGTAGAGCATGAGGGCGAGGGAAGAGGCATAGGGACTGAGGGGAGACTGGGCGGCAGAGGAAGCCAGCTGGTGTAGTGGGTGAGTGGGCACAGGAAGCTGGGTATTATGTGCGTGATTGTAGGACAGGTAGTCGCACTGAGGCCATTACCTAAGTTGTGGGTAAGGCGGGCGTAGTGGGTGGATGAGTGGGCCGAGGAAGGGGGCGAGGAGTGGTGAGTTAAGACCGTAGAGGGCACAGGTTTAGGGGGTGCAGAGTGATGGGCGCTGGACCCATCTTGAGGACCCACCAATGTAATTCTCTTATGGAGTTTCCCTTTAAAGATGGTGTGGTCTGCATCCTACATGTTAAGGACATGCTGAGAGTTGTAGTTTCATAACAACTGGAGAGTCACAGATTGCAGAACAGTGGCATGACTCACATCGGGTAAAACCACGGGGCCGTCCGTCTGCTTTATACGGCGAGAAGGACAACTTCCCCTAAAGAAGAAACTAGTTATAGAGCGGACACCGACGAGACACTGCACCGCCGAGACGCTGCACCTGTGTGTCAGGCAACTGCAAAGTCAGCAATTCCCTAATGCAGGCCTATTAATGGAATTGCTGCTGATGGGCTGTGTGCACGGTGCTCTGTTCTGTGGGGGTGTATATGTGTATTATATAGGTATCATCATTTTGGTATATTCTTCCCTGTCAGTTTTTATTTTAATCCTGGACATCCCCTTTAAATGATAACTTTCTATCAGCCTGCACTCACTGCTGGGGGCGGGGGCAGGGGGCTCCGTACATACTGGTGCAGAGTTACTGGAAAATGGGGCAGGGTTCTGTGTGAAAGGTTCCTGACCTCAGATTGACGCCACGTGCCACATTTGTACAAGAATTTTGTCATATGATTTTAGCGCGTCTTGAGCCAAGTAATAAAATGTAGACTAGAGAGTCTAAGGATGCCCCAAGACGTCTGATAAATCTGGAGCATCTTTTAACCAAGTTCACACCGTGTAAATTTTAGATGAGATTAGCTCGCTGAGTCAGATTTATGACCCACGCCATATTTGTGCTATAATATGTGACTTTTTCCACTTTTCTGTACTTTTCCAAAGAGTACGGGGCCTGTCAGTGCAAACGTGCAAAGTGATACTGCCCTGCTGTGTTGGTATTGAGGCCAGTGTACAGACAGTATGCAGGTAGCTCCCTCTAGTGGTGGCTTCTGGCAGACAGAATGGGATAAGTTATCTAGATGATCTATCCTTAGGACAGATTAGAACTGATTGTTGGGTCCATCTCACAACACCCTCCGCCCCCCAGCGATCACCCGGTAAAGGGTCCACGGCGCTGATGTGACAAGGCATCTGTCAGCAGTTTTGTCCCTATGACACTGGCTGACCTGTTACATGTGCGCTTGGCAGCTGAAGACATCTGTGTTGGTCCCATGTTCATATGTGTCCCCATTGCTGAGAAAAATTGTTTTATTATATGCAAATGAGCCTCTAGGAGCAACGGGGGCGTTACCATTACACCTAGAGGCTCTGCTCTGCTCTCTGCTGACAGATGCCCTTTAAGAAGACGGTGCCCCACTTTAGAGCGTAGCTGGTGTCCCCGCCGCTTCCGGCCAAAATGGCAGGGTGAAGTACTATCTACATGCACGTGACCGCCGCACTCAGATGGCATTTATGCTCATGTCATCACTGAGGCCATTGAGTGCCCAGCAGCAGTAGCGTGCATGTAGACAGCATGTCACATTTCTGGTCTGGCGAGGACGGGTGCAGGAACTGGGACACTGAGAAGGAGAGGTTTTTTGTTTTTTTTTTTGTTTGGACCATGTCCAACTTCCTGCCACTTGTTTTTTTTTAATCAGCCTTGGACAACCCCTTTAAAGAAGAACTCCCGACAAAGATTTTATTCCATGTCCTGCTAGAAATGTACATGATTTAATCTGTAGTGAATGTCATTTTCTTACCAGTGTCTGAATTTTTGACTTATATCATCCTGAAGTTTCTTATCTGTGTCATGTGACCATCAATCAGACCCACCAACTCACACAGAGACTTATGTGTGGACAGGAAGTCTAATTCTCTATGTATTCCTATGAGACTGAAAGTGAGGCTCCCATAGGAATGAATAGAGAAGTAACTGGCTTCCTGTCCTGGGTCAGTTGGAGGTCAGGGAGTTGGTCACATGACACAGCTACAATAAGAAGAGAGGGGATAACTCACAGAAACAGTCACTGATAAGAAAATGACGTTCACTACAGATTATATCATGCACCTTTCTAACAGGTCAGAGAATAAACATTTTTGCGGGAGTTCTTCTTTAATAGAGAAGAGGTCATCATTCAGTTCAGGGGGATTTCAGCTTCTTCACTTAGACAGGATGGGAAGTGACTGCAAAGAGGCTCTGGCTCCCTCAGGAAGGCCAGGCATGCCTGTATATTAAAGGGGTTCTCCAGTTGTAACAGTTTATTCCCTTTCCATAAATTTTAGGTTGGTTGGAGTCTGACTGCTGGGACCACCCCCACGATCATGAGACCAGGGACCCTGTATCCTATAGGATCCCTCTCACATGAATAAAGTGTCAAGCTGAGTGTGCACCATACTCGTCCAGACTCCTGGAGTACAAGCGCTCAGCCGTTTTCTGCAGTCCCATAAAGTGCACCCGCTGGTGCATTCGTTTGATGGACCCCCTTTTCTCGTGATTGATGGGGGTCATAGCATTCGGACTCCTCTCTTTTAGTTATCTTCTGTCCTGCGGAATGCCCCTTTAATTTCAATTGCACTCATGTAATACTTCTTTCCCCCTCTGGTGGCGCTGCAGGGGGATTGAGCATTTGCTGCAGTTTTCTCTCACAGATCACAGCAGGACAACCTGCGACCAGTCTGTGGTCAGGGGGCCCCTATAACAGTAAGCGGAGAGCCCCTTTAATTCTCTTCAGATTATTGAATGTCTGTGTAACGATTGAGGTGTGATAGAAGCAGCTGTCATTTATAACATTTATATGTGACTTTATTTCAGTTTGTGCCCCTGGTACACTAAGCAAATCCCTTATCTATGCAAATCTGTGGTGCCGTAAGGACGAGGCTGGTGACGGCTTTCAGTGTGAATTTGGTTATACAAATGTCAGATGACTTGCCCTACTCGTTTCAGATGTACAAGGCAGAACGAAGTGTTAAATTGCCTGAGATGTGTTAGCCAATGTTTGAGACCTGAGGTCATCAGTATCTGATGGGTCGGGGTCCGACACCCGGGACCCCCGCTGATCAGCTGTTTGAGAAGGCACCAGCACTCCCGTGAGCGCCAAGGCCTTCTCTTAGCTTTTCTTAGGCCAGTGACGTCACGTTCATCGGTCACATGTCCTAGGAGCACGATACCAAGCACAGCCGCTGTACAATGTACGAGAAGGTAGCAGTGCTCACGGTAGCGCCGGTACCTTCTCAAACAGCTGATCGGCGGGGGTCCCGGGTGTCGGACCCCCACCGATCAGATACTGATGACCTATCCTGAGGATAGGTCATTAGTAGTAAAATCCTGGAAAACCCCTTTAAGTAGAAGCAGCAATGGTTATTTCCTCATCTCAAACAATTTATTGTAAACAAAAGCCGACCCCAGTGCTGGGTATACCGCCACAAAAATGTCAGTGTCTCCAGAACTTGTCCTGTGGCCTTGAGCATCAATTACAGCTTGACAACGACATCTCCTGCTGTTCACAATTCGACTTATTGTCTGCTGAGGCATGGCATCCCACTCTTCTTGAAGGGCGGCCCTCGGGTCATTGAGGTTCTGGGGTACAGAGTTACGAGCTGTACACGGCGACTCAGCTGATCCTGTAGGTTTTCAGTGGGATTCAGGTCTGGACTAAGTGCAGCCGCTCCATGTGAGGTCCTCCAGTCTCCAGCAGCCGCTCCATCTGAGGTCCTCCAGTCTCCAGCAGCCGCTCCATCTGAGGTCCTCCAGTCTCCAGCAGCCGCTCCATCTGAGGTCCTCCAGTCTCCAGCAGCCGCTCCATCTGAGGTCCTCCCAGTCTCCAGCAAGCCGCTCCATGTGAGGTCCTCCAGTCTCCAGCAGCCGCTCCATGTGAGTCCTCCAGTACTCCAGCAGCCGCTCCATGTGAGGTCCTCCAGATCTCCAGCAGCCGCTCCATGTGAGGTCCTCCAGTCTCCAGCAGCCGCTCCGTGTGAGGTCCTCCAGTCTCAGCAAGCGCTCCGTGTGAGGTCCTCCAGTCTCCAGCAGCCGCTCCGTGTGAGGTCCTCCAGTCTCCAGCAGCCGCTCCGTGTGAGGTCCTCCAGTCTCCAGCAGCCGCTCCGTGTGAGGTCCTCCAGTCTCCAGCAGCCGCTCCGTGTGAGGTCCTCCAGTCTCCAGCAGCCGCCTCCCATCCTGAGGTCTCCACTCAGTCTCCAGCAGCCGCTCCATCTGAGGTCCTCCAGTCTCCAGCGGCCGTTCCCTAATGATGTGACCTCGATGAGCTGGAGCATTGTCCTCCTTGAAGATGACATCAGGCCGGGGTTGTTCCTGCAGAGGCACAATGACTGGATTAATGATGTTCTTCAGGTAGTCTGGGCTTGTCACTGGACCATTCACACAGTGTCGGGCAGTTCTGTACTGACGAGACACACCGGCTCACACTAACACCACCACCACCAAAGCCTGGTCTGGTGACCACTGTCACTGATGCAGAGCGCTTTCCATGACGTCTCCAACATGGTTGGCGGCCATCATTTCTGCTCAGTGTGAATCGACTTTCATCGGTGAACAGCACTGAGGCCACTGGTCCCTCGTCCAGCGTAGATGCTCCCTGGTCCATACAACATGACACCTGTGCCTGGTGGTGTGGTCAGGTACCTTGCTGGTTGTCTAGCACGCAGACCACAATGACGTTAACGGTTTCCAATGGTCTGACGTGACACTTGGGTGCCTCTCGCCTCCCTTACATGTGCCTGGAGTTGTGTGGCATTCATTGTGAACAGTGCCCTGCAGAACCGGATGTTGAAGCGGTCATCGGGGTGGGATGTGGCCAAAAGACGTCCACTTCTCTGCCTTTCTGTGACTCTTCCAGTCTCTGTATCTCTGCTACAACCTGCTGATGACTCTGACACTCTAAGCTCAGTGGCCACTCTGAAAACATCCTGCTTGAAGCCTCGCAATGGCGAAGTACTGAGGATCCATAGTTAGGTGCCGTCTTGGTCTCATGATGTCAAAATGTGAACAGCATGATGAGGAGGACTGTTTAATACCAATTCTAATTGAACCAGGAAATATATTGAGCGATTCATGGATCAAACACTTGTTGTGAGTTTTGTCATTAAGCTCCAGATATGAGGTTGTCAGATGACTGCGGTGCAAGAGCCCCCCCCCCCCCATTATTTACCAGCCACTTTTCTGCCCCTCTACTCAATAACCCACGGACAATGGAAGAGGGGACACAGAGTGTTGTGAGGTCCTGTTCACATGTGGCAGATCTGTTCCAGATATGAAGCCATGGATATTGTCAAACTTTTCTCATGTTTCTTGCTATTTTTTTCCACTGTGGCATTCCGAATTTCTGAAAGATTTATGTTTTTTTTTTTTAATTGATATTTTGCAGGCAGAGCTGACTGGTGTTGGATGGACGCTCACGTGGAAACGATTGGGATGTAATCAGTTTTGCAACGTTCGTCGTATGCCTTCAACAGAAGAGATGTTTCTGTGAGTAAATCCGATGTTCATTTCCTGAATTGAAGCGTCTCTTTAGTAAATTCAAGGTGTCTTCCTGTCATAAAGTTATGACCTGTTACTAGAATATGCCATTACTTTCTGACCGTGAGGAGGACGGGAGCTGCAGCATGTCAGAGGTCCGGTCCGGCAGGGGATGCAAGTGTGAATGAGCCCCTGGAACTGGATTCGGTTGTGTTGTCGTTTGTTGAACGGTTCTGGTTAATTGCAATAGTTCTCAGCACGTGTCCATATTTCTCTGATTACGTGGCTCCTGTCCTTTGTCACTGCATGTGTTATGTGGATGGAGATACCTGCGGCACAGGACTACCCACCATGACTTTTTTTTTTTTTTGTTTTTGCATTTTTATCACAATGCTAAAATTATTATATGGTCACTCGTTGAAATGCGTGGCTGCGAGCCAGTACCTTCCTGTGTGCTAACAGCTCGTCTCTGGGGCGGCTGCGTCCTGAAAGGGGATGGTCTTGTCTAGATCTACACAGCAATAGGAAGTGGTGCGTAAATCATTGTAAAATCCAGATCAGAATTTCTTCTTCCTCCACTTAAAGGGGTTATCCCATGAATAATGTAAAAAGTGAAAATCAGACATCATATAGGACATGACAATCTCTTTCTAACAAAGCTAGAACCAGCCCTGTACCTCACATGGATCCAGAGATCTCCACATTCATTGCTCTGCTAGATTTATATCAAGCTGACAGCTCAAGGGGAGTGTCTTTTCTGCTGCAGCTAAGGGGGCGTGTCTCAGCTCTCCCCATCACAGCTCAGGAGGCGTGTCTCAACCCTGCGTATCACAGCTCAGGAGGTATGTCTCAGCTCTCCCAGCTATCACAGCTCAGGAGGTATGTCTCAGTTCTCCCAGCTATCACAGCTCAGGAGGCGTGTCTCAGCTCTCCCAGCTATCACAGCTCAGGGGGCGTGTCTCAGCTCTCCCAGCTATCACAGCTCAGGGGGCATGTCTCAGCTCTCCCAGCTATCGCAGCTCAGGGGGCATGTCTCAGCTCTCCCAGCTATCACAGCTCAGGAGGCGTGTCTCAGCTCTCCCAGCTATCACAGCTCAGGAGGCGTGTCTCAGCTCTCCCAGCTATCACAGCTCAGGAGGCGTGTCTCAGCTCTCCCAGCTATCACAGCTCAGGAGGCGTGTCTCAGCTCTCCCAGCTATCACAGCTCAGGAGGCGTGTCTCAGCTCTCCCAGCTATCACAGCTCAGGAGGCGTGTCTCAGCTCTCCCAGCTATCACAGCTCAGGAGGCGTGTCTCAGCTCTCCCAGCTATCACAGCTCAGGAGGCGTGTCTCAGCTCTCCCAGCTATCACAGCTCAGGAGGCGTGTCTCAGCTCTCCCTATCACAGCTCAGGAAGCAGTTAAAGGATTAAACTGAGCGTGTGCGGCCTTCTCAGTGAGCAGGACAAAGAAATAAGAAATTAAGTGGCACTATACAGATACATTTTATTGAATAACTCAGTAGCTATACAAAATTTTTAATTACGTGCAATTACAAAAGTATTCAGGTGCTGGTTTTAAAACTGTAGAATATTTTTTGTGGGACGACCCCTTTAACAAGAAAGCCTAGCGACCTTGAAAATATTTCGATAAAGTGGTTTTAGTAGTGACTTTGATTGGACTGTAATCAGCACGTGACCTCATGTCGGCATTTACCGACCTTTTTGCTCTGGTGCGTCTGGGAAAAAATGAAGCCACTTGGCAAATATTTTGTGAAACGATTTCTTCCGTTTTGTGTACGCAGCTCTCTGGTTAGAAACAAGCTCCTGTAGTCGTGGGTTACTCGTGTTTGTGTTCCTGAGGGGGCAGATAGACTGCAGCCTCCAATGCAGGTGTGAACAGAGCCTTACAACACCCTGTCAGGTGTAGGTTGGACCTGTGCCTTCTTACGGGGGTCAGCTTGTCTAGAAATCTTCTATTGATTTGTTATTTCCCAGGAACTAAAAAAATAAAGCGGCTTCTGGAACGGTTTTGTTTCCAAGCCAGGGGAGCAGTTTCTATGGCAGTAGGGATGGCATACTGAGTTCATCCTGCTCATGCGCGCCATGGAGACCAGAAAAGCCGTCAACAAATGCACCATTACGTGCCCTGCTCCTACACTGACCTGTACTGATAGGGTATGAAGTAGAGGAGATGCCCTTGACTTCTCACCGTCTTCACCGTCTGCCTCCTGGAGATGCTTCTTGTGCCGTCCGTCCTGTCTTTCTGCTTTTGCTCCACCAGAAATATTTAGCAATCCGAGGAATCTCCATTTTGAGGTTTGCACATCGGGTCTCTAGGGCAGAGTCAGTCTGATAACCTGCGAGTTTTACCATGTACCTGTGCTGCACGGCACGCACGCTACGTGCACGGGCAACCATTGTGTCTATGGTTCCGACAATCTCTTTAGGTGAGGGCACACGTAGCTGCTGATGTGCAACTGAAAACTGCGCAGTTATGCCTTTTATTTTGCAAATCAGTTGGGAATTTAGATTAGTTGTGAGTTGCCGGTATGTACAGTATATGGTATAAACAGACCAGTGAGTATTACAGTGCCTTGCGAAAGTATTCGCCCCCCTGGAACTTTTCAACCTTTTGCCACATTTCAGGCTTCAAACAAAAAGATATAACATTTTAAATTTTTGGTGAAGAATCAAAAACAAGTGGTCACAATTGTGAAGTGGAACAAAAGAAATTGGATTAATTTTTTTTTTTTGTAATAATAAAACTGAGAAGTTCGTGCAAAATTATTCGTCCCCCTTGCATTAATACTTTGCTGCGATTCCAGCTGCGGTCTCTTGGGGGATGTCTCCATCAGTTTTCACATCTAGAGATGAAATTCTTGCCCATTCTTCCTCTTTGAGGTTGGATGGAGACGTTTGTGAACAGCAGTTTTCAGCTCTTTCCACATATTCTCCATTGGATTCAGGTCTGGACTGTGACTCGGCCGTTCTAAGACCTGGAGACCTTTATTTTTGAACCATTCCATTGTAGATTTTGCTTTATGTTTGGGATCATTGTCTTGTTGGAAGATAAATCTCCGTCCTAGTCTCAGGTCTTTTCATCCAGAATGGTCCTGTATTTGGCTCCATCCATCATCTTCCCTGTCCCTGCTGATGAAAAGCCCAAACCATGATGCTGCCCCCACCATGTCTGACAGTGGGGATGGTGTGTTCAGGGGGAGGAGCTGTGTTGCTTTTACACCAAACATATCGTTTTGCATTGTTTCCAAAAAGTTGGATTTTGGTTTCCTCTGAGCAGAGCCCCTTCTTCCACATGTTTGGTGTCTCCCAGGGGCTTGTGGCAAACTGTAAACCAGACTTTTTATGGATATCTTTGAGAAATGGCTTTCTTCTTGCCACTCTTCCATAAAGGGCAGATTTGTGAAGTGTTGGACTGATTGTTGTCCTGTGGACAGACTCTCCCACCTCAGCTGTAGATCTCTGCAGTTCATCCAGAGTGATCATGGGCCTCTTGGCTCCATCTCTGATCAGTCTTCTCCTTGTTTAGAGGGACGGCCGGGTCTTGGTAGATTTGCAGTGGTCTGATACTCCTTCCATTTCAATATGACGCTTGCACAGTGCTCCTTGGGATGTTTAAAGCTTGGGAAATCTTTTGGTCTCCAAATCCGGCTTTAAACTTCTCCACAACAGTATCAGGGACCTGCCTGGTGTGTTCCTTGGTCTTCATAATGCAGAACCCTGAGACTATCACAGAGCAGGTGCATTTATACGGAGACTTGATTACACACAGGTGGATTCTATGTATCTTCATCAGTCATTTAGGACAACATTGGATCATTCAGAGATCAGAGATCAACTTCTGGACTGAAAGGAAATGGGACGAATAATTTTTCACGCCCCACTTTTCAGTTTTATTATTACAAAAAAAGTTTAAATGATCCAATAAATTTCCTTCCACTTCACAATTCTGACCCAATTTAAAATGTTATATCCTTTTGTTTGAAGCCTGAAATGTGGCAAAAGGTTGAAAGGTTCCAGGGGGCGAATACTTTTGCAAGGCACTGTATGTCTGTCTGTTTACACGTTGGAGTCTTCATAAGAATTTTGTTGCATATTCCACTACAAAATAACCGTGCGAATACGTCCTCCAGTATGCAGGTAGTTCCTACATTTGCAGATTTTTCTGCTGTCAATTTGAAATCCACGATGCAAAAAAGGAATTGAAATCACAGTTCTTACTGGGGTGGGTCGCCACATGTGAGCTAGTCCCATTGAATAGGGCTAAATCTGCTGCAAATCCATAGCAGAAGTGCAAGGGTTAGTCAGATTTCTGCTGTAGATATGACTGCGTAAACATTTGCTGTGTGGACATATCCTTAAAGTGTTTGTCCATTGTTCGGGGTAAATGCTCCGGTCGTGTATAACGTGCCGTAATACGTAGAGGTAAAAAAGAGACAAAAAACTGGAAACCAGCAATCTGCAGCTCTTCCAGAACTACAAATCCCAGCATGCTATGGGAATTTCATTTTTTGCAGCAGCTGTAGAGCCGCTGGATGGAGACCATTGCTGTAGATCAGGGATGCTGAACCTGCGGCTCTCCAGCTATTGTAAAACTACAACTCCCACCATGCCCTGCTGTAGCCTGATAGCTGTAGGCTGTCCGGGCATGCTGGGAGTTGTAGTTTTGCAACAGCTGGAGAGCCACAGGTTGGGCGTCCCTCCTGTAGATGATTTCCAGTAAGTGTTGCAGGAGGACATAGCGCCAGATCACCCCCCCATGGTTGGAGCTTGTAATTGATCGGTGTCTTGTGGCCACTTATGTTGTGCAGAAAGTGGTCGTCAGTGCACCAATACCTAAATTATGGCTCCTACAAGGGACTCGCCATTGCAGTGTTCACATTCTACTGAACGGGACTTTAAAGGGTTGTTACTTCAGTGATAAATAATCCTAAAATCTTGCAGTTTTCACACTGAGCACAGGATCCACCATTCGCGGTAGGTAATGATCTCAGCTTATTTACTCCCCCTCTCTGCACATTGAACTCTGCACAGGTCACCGAGCATGCCCACAATGCTCTCCCATAGAAGACAATAATCTCCATGACATTGGAGATTATATATCGGTGAATAATGATGATAACAGCAGCCCAGGCAAAATGGCCACCCCCATAATCGTGCTGAAAATTAAATAAAATATCTACAATGGGAAAATAAATGCAGATTATAAAGAAAAGAATATGTGTCAGCATCTGGGTTTATGTAGTAAAAAATCTAGATGATAAATTCCCTTACAACCTAACAGGTTTTCCCTTTAAAAAATTCCCCCAGCTCTGAATAACCTATAGATTTGCATTATTTTTCGGTTTCCCCTCTCTATTCTATTTGTGAAGCAGCGAGCTCTGTATGAACAGCGATATAGGCCCCAGTCAGAAGCGCCGCAGTATATGAAGCCGTGGACAGGAAAAATAAAAAATTTCAAATGTCTTCTCTGTGCCGTCATCTAAGGGGGCGTCCGGGGCTTCTTGTAGGAACATGTGGTATCTTTCCTTCCACAGCTGAATCACTATCTATAGGAAGAGAAGCACGCTGTATGTCGTGTGATATCAGCTGCGGTTACCAATGTGGTCTCCGTACAGAGATTATAAATAATTTATCTGTGGTTCTGCGCATGACTTTATCTGAGGTGTGTCCTCGCAATCAGAAGGGGGCAACGGGTTTAATATAATGCCAGGAACCTGATCACCGCTTTCAATGCTGCAGTCAACACTGATCGTGGCATTGCAGGGAATACCGTACCTTGTAGAGACAGACAGCTCGGGGTCCAGTGAAGGGCTTTCCGTAAGTGCCACAGACTGTGATGAAGAGCAATGACCATACACTGACGACCCACTGCCGGCTTCTGGGAGTCACTGAGAGACGTAGTATTCCCAATATCCCAGTACGTTGCTCCAAGACATCATGGGAGGAATTAATCATTCCCCACACACTTTTGTTTATTTTTGGTATTAAAAAATCAAAAAACCCTAGTTGCAACCGGCATTTGTACACCGTTCTCGCCAGTTCCCCGAAAAGGAGACCTGGGCCATCGCCCCCAGCTCATTCATCATTATTTACGTAAAACTGGAGTAAATCGTGCCTGAAATCTACGGCATCTCCGAGCGCACGGACCGCTGGAGGAGACATGTCATAAGTGCCGTGTTGTAAATGACAGGCCTTCTCCGGCAGCGCAGGCACCATCTTTATAAATCGGGGGCCCTTTATGTTTGAAGGGTTTGCGCGACCGCTGCTCCATTGGCTTCTATGGGACTTATGGAGATAGCTGTACATTTCAGTCCCATAGACTGAATGGAGCTCGGTTACACGTTCACCACAGCTCCATTCACGCGGTGGGCTTAGGGAGTCCTGCGGTCGGCCTATCATACATTCCTTGGACAGGGGGTGAATGTTGTTAATAAGAAAAGCCCCTATAATTGTACTGGTAATTCAGTGGATGTGACCAGTAAGTGCTGTCGTATTCTAACCCCCAGCAATCACTAAGACAAAGCACGATCCACCTTGTCTCATGTCTCCATTCCGCCTTTTCCTGTGGTCAGTCATTGACTGGGCTTTAATGCGGACGTCCACTGATGATCTGCCGGGGTGATGGACCAGGGTCCGATCCCTGCCATTCGGACATAAGTGATACATACTACAGGCCCCTTTAAAATTGCATTGAAAACCTTCCCCAGGGATCAGAGCACTTATCGTTCATGCGTCATTATTTTCCGCGGTCAGTTCGGCTCTTTGGTGACTTCTTGTCGTGCAGAGGTCACTGAGGACTCACGACGACCACCGTATGCGGTCTCTGCAGCTCGGCGCGGTCTGACGAGGGATGCGTGACCCCGAGTAACCAGAAAATGTTTACTTGTGCCTGGATCCTTAACATGGCAGAGCAGAAAGCACTGCCGGAATAGTTTCCGTGCTTGTCCTCTGCGGCTCCATCTGGAAGTGATTTTCCGCTGGCATTTTGTCCTCTGCCTGTGAGAAAGTTGTATATTTGGCGCAGATCCTCCACAAACCACTTGCTGTTAATTAAACATCGTGCATCCTCCGAGTGAGCGGAAATGTCCGTCTGTTCCCTGACCTAGTCGTGTAGGTGAATGACCGACCCCTTGCCTTGATATTGCTGCACCGTTCCATAAGGAAACCCTCTCCCTGATGGATACGTGACCAACGAGGACGCGGACCAACGAGGACGCGGGTAAATAGGGGGGTCTGTGAGTCATTTTGTGCCGAGAAGTGTACCGTACCGTAAATGTGCACTGCAGATGCAATGTCAGCAGGGCCTAATAGGAGGCGGCAGAACAAAGCAGAGTGAAATGTCCCAGTGCTGATCTATACACCAGTGAGGGACTGTGGAAATCTGGGCCGGCGTAGTTGCTGCTTTCACACTGCAGTGTCCATCGGACGTATACGTCGGGAGTATTTTCGGATGTACAGCTATATAGACCTTCAGGGGCATCTTTCTCCCATAGGCTTTCATAAAAACAAAAAACAACATATACCATGCAGTGTACCATACAACATAAAAAGGTATAACGGCCCAATGGAGACACAGTTTGGCCTCCGTCGTGTGAGTGGAGGCCGGGAGCTTTCCTGGCATATACGGCAAAACACAATGTAAGCAGCCGCTGTGTCAGTCGTCCACGGAAATCCACCTCCTGTAAGGCCCCGCCCCCCCAGGGCCATATAATGGCTGAAGCCATAACTGACTGCCACAGAAATGATGCCCCTAATTACTATTAAAGGGGATGTCTAGGGGCAAAAATAATTTAAACTAAAAGTATTTTAATAAGCCATAAACACCCGCACAGATCCCCGTGGCTCCTGTCCTGGTGGTTACCAGGTCCCCACTGGTCCCATCTGGACGCGAATGAAAGCCTGAAGAAGACCATTCACCAGCCAATCACAGGCCAAAGCAGTGACCCGCCTCCTCCAGTGATTGGTTGAGCATGCAGGACCAGGACAAGTAGTGAGCCTTGGAATGGGAGTGGTGGGATCTGTGAGGATCAGGAGTCCCTGAGGCATTTTGCAAAAAAAAAAAACGGACAGTGCCTTCAGGGCGATCGGTGACTGGTGGCCTTTACTTTCTGCCTTCTTCACCGCAGCCGCGTTCTCTCTAAAGTTTAGTAGAATTAAGATTAGTCACAGGAAAATCACCACAGCGGTGACACATCTGCCTGAGAAGTGCATGAGAGATTGCAAAACAAAGGGAGGAAATTCTAAAAGAAGAAGCAGTCCGGCCCTCGTCATGAAATTAGGCTGAACTAGATTTGGGTGTTCTTATGCAGAAGCCAATGCGTCACTAACCACAGAATTAAAGGGGACCTCCGCGGCTGTGGCGTAACGTACTTCTCTGTTTACTCATATGATGCATATGTCATGTGCGTATGATGCAGATTGTGCTGCAGGATAGGTGATTATAATCTATGGACTAGGCGACAAGAGTCCCCTGTGGGAATGGACCAGTAATGCTCAGGTGTGACCCAGGACTGCCGGAGATACTGGAGCGCTGCACCCTGCAGTCCCCTAGGGGGATCCTTGTTCTCTTGATATGTGGGGGCTCCCAACAGTTAGACCCCCCAGCCTTCATACAATTATCACCTACCTTGTAGGTAGATGATGTGTTTTTTGCAGGCCAACCCCTTTAAGGATGGGGATCTTCTCACGACCGGAGGCCGTCCATGCCAGTATTGTGGGCCGCAAACAGCGGTTACGCAGTATACGGTCACCGCTTGCGTGAATCCTGTATCACGGATGCGGACTTGGGCACTGTGCTGAGCAGAGGCACTGATCGGAAGCGTTTGTTGTCGGATCTGCAATTTTTGCGGGTCGGATACAGACCCATTCACTTCAATGGGGCTAGAGCTGCAGCAAACGATTATTTTAGTAATCAAGTAATCTATCAATTAATCTAACGATTCAATGCATACTCTAAGAAATAACTAATTAAAAGAACGTTTACCTTTATAAAAAGTCATCAGACCCCCACCCCCGTGCCATCAGTCCTATATGCTATCAGCTCCCCTATGCCATCAGGCCCCAGTGCCACCAGCTTGCCCCCCAGTGCCTCCAGCTTGCCCCCCCAGTGCTTCCAGCTTGCCCCCCCAGTGCCTCCAGCTTGCCCCCCCAGTGCCTCCAGCTTGCCTCCCCTAGTGCCTCCAGCTTGCCTCCCCCAGTGCCTCCAGCTTGCCCCCCAGTGCCTCCAGCTTGCCCCCCCCAGTGCCTCCAGCTTGCCCCCCCAGTGCCTCCAGCTTGCCCCCCCCAGTGCCTCCAGCTTGCACCCCCTCAGTGCCACCATCTCCCCCTCCTAGCCATGTCCCCAGCGCCAGTGAAACAAAATACTTGACATGCATGCAAATGCTTGAAATGTTTTGTGGCAGACACGGAGGCCCTGTCACTGTTCTGCCACTTTAAACAGCCCGAGGGGTGATCGATGTTACCGGTAATGGGATATTTATGGCTCGTTATGTTTACATATTTATCTGTGACACATTGAATGAGCTTGTGATTCTCACTGAACTGGAACTACAATTTTTGCACCTGCTTTTGTGAGGGCGGTGCGCTTCTGCAGCACATCTCACCGGCATGGAGGTCTTTATGGCAGGCACTGTTTTGTCTTGTGTGGCACACTTGCAATGTTTTGGTGGCTTATGTGGCATATATGCACTGTTTGGTGGCTGGTGGCATGTATGCACTGTTTGGTGGCTGGTGGCATGTATGCACTGTTTGGTGGCTGGTGGCATGTATGCACTGTTTGGTGGCTGGTGGCATGTATGCACTGTTTGGTGGCTGGTGGCATGTATGCACTGTTTGGTGGCATGTATGCACTGTTTGGTGTGTATGGCATGTATGCACTGTTTGGTGGTGTGTATGGCATGTATGCACTGATTGGTGGCGTGTATGCACTGATTGGTGCATGTATGCACATGTTGATTGGTGGTGTGTATGGCATGTATGCACTGTTTGGTGGTGTGTATGGCATGTATGCACTGTTTGGTGTGTATGGCATGTATGCACTGTTTGGTGGCGTGTGTGGCATGTATGCACTGTTTGTGTGCATGTATGCATGTGTGGCATGTATGCACTGTTTGGCGTGTGTGCATGTATGCACTGCGTGTGTTGGCATGTATGCACTGTTTGGTGGCGTGTGTGGCATGTATTGCACTGTTTGGTGGCATGTATGCACTGTTTGGCATGTATGCACTGTTTGGCGTGTGTGGCATGTATGCACTGTTTTGGTGTTGGTGGCATGTATGCACTGTTTGGTGGCGTGTGGTGGCATGTATGCACTGTTTGGTGGCATGTGTGTGGCATGTATGCACTGTTGTGGCATGTATGCACTGTTTGTGCATGTATGCACTGTTGTGGCATGTATGCACTGTTGTGGCATGTATGCACTGTTTGGTGCATGTATGCACTGTTTGGTGCACGTGTGTGGCATGTATGCACTGTTTGTGCATGTGGCATGTATGCACTGTTGTGCGTGTGTGGCATGTATGCACTGTTTGGTGGCGTGTGTGGCATGTATGCACTGTTTGGTGGCGTGTGTGGCATGTATGCACTGTTTGGTGGCATGTATGCACTGTTGGTGGCATGTATGCACTGTTTGGCATGTATGCACTGTTTGGTGGCGTGTGTGGCATGTATGCACGGTTGGTGGCATGTATGCACTGTTTGGTGGCGTGTGTGGCATGTATGCACTGTTTGGTGGCATTGTAGCATGTATGCACTGTTTGGTTGGCATGTGTGGCATGTATGCACTGTTTGGTGGCGTGTGTGGCATGTATGCACTGTTTGGTGGCGTGTGTGGCATGTATGCACTGTTGGTGGCGTGTGTGGCATGTATGCACTGTTTGGTGGCGTGTGTGGCATGTATGCACTGTTTGGTGGCGTGTATGCACTGTTTGGTGGCGTGTATGCACTGTTTGGTGGCGTGTATGCACTGTTTGGTGGCGTGTATGCACTGTTTGGTGGCGTGTATGCACTGTTTGGTGGCGTGTATGCACTGTTGTGTGGCGTGTATGCACTGTTGTGTGGCGTGTATGCACTGTTGTGTGGCATGTATGCACTGTTGTGTGGCATGTATGCACTGTTGTGTGGCATGTATGCACTGTTGTGTGGCATGTATGCACTGTTGTGTGGCATGTATGCACTGTTGTGTGGCATGTATGCACTGTTGTGTGGCATGTATGCACTGTTGTGTGGCATGTATGCACTGTTTGGTGGCGTTGTGTGGCATGTATGCACTGTTTGGTGGCATGTGTAGCATGTATGCACTGTTTGGTGGCATGTGTAGCATGTATGCCACTGTTTGGTGGCGTGTGTGGCATGTATGCACTGTTTGGTGGCGTGTGTGGCATGTATGCACTGTTTGGTGGCGTGTATGCACTGTTTGGTGGCATGTATGCACTGTTGTGTGGCATGTATGCACTGTTGTGTGGCATGTATGCACTGTTGTGTGGCATGTATGCACTGTTGTGTGGCATGTATGCACTGTTGTGTGGCATGTATGCACTGTTTGGTGGCGTGTGTGGCATGTATGCACGGTTGTGTGGCATGTATGCACTGTTGGTGGCGTGGTGTGGGCATGTATGCACTGTTTGGTGGCGTGTGTGGCATGTATGCACTGTTTGGTGGCGTGTGTGGCATGTATGCACTGTTTGGTGGCGTGTGTGGCATGTATGCACTGTTTGGTGGCATGTGTAGCATGTATGCACTGTTTGGTGGCATGTGTAGCATGTATGCACTGTTTGGTGGCGTGTGTGGCATGTATGCACTGTTTGGTGGCGTGTGTGGCATGTATGCACTGTTGTGGCATGTATGCGTTGTGTGGCATGTATGCACTGTTGGTGGCGTGTATGCACTGTTTGGTGGCGTGTATGCACTGTTTGTGTGTATGCATGTGGCATGTATGCACTGTTTGGTGGCATGTGTAGCATGTATGCACTGTTTGGTGGTGTGTGTGGCATGTATGCACTGTTTGGTGGCGTGTGTGGCATGTATGCACTGTTTGTGGCGTGTATGCACTGTTTGGTGGCGTGTATGCACTGTTTGGTGGCGTGTATGCACTGTTGTGTGGCATGGCACTGTTGTGTGTATGCACTGTGTATGCACTTGTGGCATGTTATGCACTGTTGTGTGGCATGTATGCACTGTATGCACTGTTGTGTGGCATGTATGCACTGTTGTGTGGCATGTATGCACTGTTGTTGGCATGTATGCACTGTTTGTGGCGTGTGTGGCATGTATGCACTGTTTGGTGGCATGTATGCACTGTTTGGTGGCGTGTGTGGCATGTATGCACTGTTTGGTGGCATGTATGCACTGTTTGGTGGCATGTATGCACTGTTTGGTGGCGTGTGTGGCATGTATGCACTGTTGGTGGCGTGTGTGGCATGTATGCACTGTTTGGTGGCGTATGTGGCATGTATGCACTGTTGTGTGGCATGTATGCACTGTTGTGTGGCATGTATGCACTGTTGTGTGGCATGTATGCACTGTTGTGTGGCATGTATGCACTGTTGTGTGGCATGTATGCACTGTTGTGTGGCATGTATGCACTGTTGTGTGGCATGTATGCACTGTTGTGTGGCATGTATGCACTGTTGTGTGGCATGTATGCACTGTTGTGTGGCATGTATGCACTGTTGTGTGGCATGTATGCACTGTTGTGTGGCATGTATGCACTGTTGTGTGGCATGTATGCACTGTTTGGTGGCGTGTGTGGCATGTAAGCACTGTTTGGTGGCTTATGTAACATGTCTGCATTGTTTTGGTGGCTTATGTAGCATGTATGCACTGTTTGGTGGCGTGTGTGGCATGTATGCACTGTTTGGCATGTGGCAGAACCCCCCCATGAAATATGATTTCCTACAAGTTCTGCCCATCGAAGTACAAGGTAAGTCACCACGGCCCAATCCTAGGGAAGGTTTCTCATCCACTTTCTGCTACAAAATCACCAATAGAGTCTGTGTGGACACTTTATAGATTCTTCATAATTTCACATTGTATACTATTTTTTATTTTATTTTTTAGAGTCTGATTGCGTTGTAAAGTTCTACAGCCATGGCTTTCTGCGCAAAAATCCGAAATGCTAGGAAGTACGAAGTAGACGCCGCTCCTCCTAAAGGGGTAGAAATACATTTTTACCTGGCAGACAAGTCGCCCATCCTGTTTACAGAAGGGACGTATACGGCGGAGGACCTGCTCACCGAAGCCGCCCGGAAATGCAGTAAGTGTTCATTAACCCTTGCGTTTCCAGTGTACTATGATGGTGTTTTATGATTTTCATAGGGTTTATAAATTTTTCCATTTTTCTCATTTAAAGATATCTCTCCATTGTGCCACAACCTGTTTGCGCTTTACAGCGAGAAGGACGACCTCTGGTTGCCTCCAAATCATCTCTTCAAGATAGATGTCGGTACATCTCTGAAGCTGTACTACCGGGTCAGGTCAGTGGCTTGGGATTTTATAATTCACTTTCTCAGATAAGATGAAATGATGACGTCTTGGCTGTTGGGATTCCCACCGGTCCTGAGAACATACCGTAAACGCACCCCAGATTTTAGAGCAGGAAAATAAGAAAAAATTATTTTTCATCAGGTCCTCATATCAGAAACCCCCATAAATATCAGGACATCACATCACACCCCCATATCAGCCCTCCATGTCAGACCCCCCATCAGCCCTCCATGTCAGTCCCCCATCTTACCTCAGATCAGCCCTTCCAGACCCCCATCTTACCTCAGATCAGCCCTTTCAGACCCCCATCTTACCTCAGATCAGCCCTTTATAGACCCCCATTAGACCTCAGATCAGCCCCCATCAGACCTCAGATCAGCCCTTTATAGACCCCCATTAGACCTCAGATCAGCCCCCATCAGACCTCAGATCAGCCCTTTATAGACCCCCATTAGACCTCAGATCAGCCCCCATCAGACCTCAGATCAGACCTCATCAGCCCTTTTTAGACCCCAATCAGACCTCAGATCAGCCCTTCCAGACCCCCATCAGACTTCAGATCAGCCCTTTCAGACCCCCATCTTACCTCAGATCAGCCCTTTCAGACCCCCATCTTACCTCAGATCAGCCCTTTCAGACCCCCATCTTACCTCAGATCAGCCCTTTCAGACCCCCATCTTACCTCAGATCAGCCCTTTCAGACCCCCATCTTACCTCAGATCAGCCCTTTCAGACCCCCATCTTACCTCAGATCAGCCCTTTCAGACCCCCATCTTACCTCAGATCAGCCCTTTTAACCCCATCAGACCTCAGATCAGCCCTTTCAGACCTCAGATCAGCCCTTTTTAGCCCCCATTAGACCTCAGATCAGCCCTTTTTAGACCCCCATCAGACCTCAGATCAGCCCTTTTTAGCCCCCATTAGACCTCAGATCAGCCCTTTTTAGACCCCCATCAGACCTCAGATCAGCCCTTTTTAGACCCCCATCAGACCTCAGATCAGCCCTTTTTACACCCCCATCAGACCGCAGTTCAGCCCAAAACAACAAACTCCGCTTACCTCTCCTGCTCTGTGGCTCCTCGTCTTCTCCAGCAAGTCGCGCTCTTCTGTCTTCTCCTGCCGGCGCTGCTCTGTCACCTAACTGTGTGTAAGGTCAGGTCATAGTGCGCACACTACGTCCTGACACTGTATGAGGTCAGGACAGTGCAGCGCCGGCAGGAGAAGACAAGGGAGCGCCGGACCCAGCAAGAAGACCAGGGAGGGTGAGTATCTTTTCCTCTCCCGACACCTAATGTATACTAGCATATACCATAATGGAAGCGCTCATTAGTATTCGCTTTATAAGACGCAGGCCAATTTACCCCCACTTTTGGTCCTGGACATCACGCACATCACATTACTCGGCAGTTACTATAATTTCCATTTATTTTAATTTTTTTCCCCACAAAAAACTCTTATTCCTTATTCATAGAATAAAGTTTTAAAGGGGGAATTCCAGTTGTTTGAAGTCATCCCCTAGGTGATAACTATTAGATCATTGGGGGTCCTACCAGTGGGACCTCCACTGATCATGAGAACGGGGGCGCTGTACCCCCTGCAGCCCTCTGAAATGAACGGCTGGCTGCGCATGCGCTTGGCCTCTCCATTCATTTCTATGGGAGTTCAATGCTCAGCTATCTCGAGAATTCCTTTGGATAACTTCAAACAACCGGAATACCCCTTTACGTGTCTGATCAGCGGGCATACAACCTCTGGGGCCCTGACGATCACAAGAAACGGGGTCCTGTGTTCCCTTTTGTATGGAGCAGCAGTTCTCGGCTGACACTCCGTTCAACAGTGAGATTACAAACAGCAGCAGTAACGTGTCAGGATATGGCACGTGAACACTGCAGCCAATCACTGTCCTCGGCTGTCTACTGCTGAGGCCAGTGATTGGCTGCAGCAGTGACGTTCCATATACCTGCACGTCACAGTGTCAGTGATATGCCAAGATACAGAGCATCACCGCTGCAGCCAGTCGCTGTAAAAAATGTGAAGACTTGTTGGATGAAAACCTATTTGGGCCATAATGGTTTTCACTCAACTTTGGAGCTGTCAAGTTTGAAAATCTGCGCCTGTTTTAGTTTTGCCGCAGATTTCGCTCTACAAACTCTTTGCCAAATCCATCACACAGTAGTCATGCTTCTGATTTGAAAAGCTGCAGCAGAAAAATGTGCTGCGTGTGAATGGGGTTTTCCTAAACTTTTCCCACTAACATTACACTGGAAACTTTTTGAGGTCAGAACTGAAGAGATTGAAGGTACATTTGTGCGGGAGATGTTTGGCGGCACACAGCCAACTTTCATTAAAGTAACTCCCAAGGAATTCCGTGCCGCGAGCCTTTGCTCCAGACCTTCTCCTGTCCCAGTCCTTTCCGCCAGACCTTCTCCTGTCCCAGTCCTTTCCGCCAGACCTTCTCCTGTCCCAGTCCTTTCCGCCAGACCTTCTCCTGTCCCAGTCCTTTCCGCCAGACCTTCTCCTGTCCCAGTCCTTTCCGCCAGACCTTCTCCTGTCCCAGTCCTTTCCGCCAGACCTTCTCCTGTCCCAGTCCTTTCCTCCAGACCTTCTCCTGTCCCAGTCCTTTCCTCCAGACCTTCTCCTGTCCCAGTCCTTTCCGCCAGACCTTCTCCTGTCCCAGTCCTTTCCTCCAGACCTTCTCCTGTCCCAGTCCTTTCCGCCAGACCTTCTCCTGTCCCAGTCCTTTCCGCCAGACCTTCTCTTCCCAGTCCTTGCTCCAGCTTCCCTTCCCTGTCCTTCCTCAGACCTTCTCCTGTCCCAGTCCTTTCCTCCAGACCTTCTCCTGTCCCAGTCCTTTCCTCCAGACCTTCTCCTGTCCCAGTCCTTTCCTCCAGACCTTCTCCTGTCCCAGTCCTTTCCTCCAGACCTTCTCCTGTCCCAGTCCTTCCTCCAGACCTCTCCTGTCCCAGTCCTTTCCTCCAGACCTTCTCCTGTCCCAGTCCTTTCCTCCAGACCTTCTCCTGTCCCAGTCCTTTCCTCCAGACCTTCTCCTGTCCCAGTCCTTTCCTCCAGACCTTCTCCTGTCCCAGTCCTTTCCTCCAGACCTTCTCCTGTCCCAGTCCTTTCCTCCAGACCTTCTTCCTGTCCCAGTCCTTTCCTCCAGACCTTCTCCTGTCCCAGTCCTTTCCTCCAGACCTTCTCCTGTCCCAGTCCTTTCCTCCAGACCTTCTCCTGTCCCAGTCCTTTCCTCCAGACCTTCTCCTGTCCCAGTCCTTCCTCCAGACCTTCTCCTGTCCCAGTCCCCTTTCCTCCCAGTTAGCTGATGTCATCATTTCACTGAACTTCAGCAGTTGATGTTTCTGGGCTGTGATGTCGCTCGTCTTACTGGAACTTGTGACTCCTCTCTGACCGAGACTATTCGCGAGAAAAAGTGATCGCTGTAGAGGAAATCCAGCTTCTTGGGGCAGCCGTGCTGTGTTTTTCGTGAAAGATAATTCATGCTTTGTTACATGGGAACCCTTGTTGTTAATTGAGCCCCTAAAAATGATTTGAGGCTTGAAGGAGGTTCCACATTGATGGCCCTTGAATATATTGGTGGTCGATGCAGCCCCGGGAAAAAGCTGAGTATCGCGGACAGAAGTGCTTTCTTTGTGCCTCCGTCAAATGGCAGCGGTTGCAACACATAGCCTTGACATAGTGGAATGTAAATACACCCATTTAAAGGGCTTTTCCAGGCTTTTCATATCGATGACCTATCCTCAGGATAGGTCATCAATATCAGATCAGTGGGGGTCCGACACCCGGGACCCCCTTCCGATCAGCTGTATGAAAAGAAGGTGCGCGTATGCCATCTTTAGTCTCTCTTCCTTCTTGCTGTCGTCATCGCAAGCATTCTCTTCATACAGCTGGGTGTCGGACTGATATTGATGACTTATCCTGAGGATAGGTCATCGATATTAAAAGCCTGGAGAACCCCTTTAACCCCATAACTGTTTTGCCAGCAGTGGGAAAAGTAGCTAACTGGAGAGGGGAGGGCTGCTTTAGATGCTGCTACCTCCTGAATGGTAGGAGCTAGAAACAAACTGATCTTGTTTGAAAGCAGACATTCCAAGCTTTCAGACAATACCAGAATGACAGCAATATGTTCAGGACAGAGAAAGATATCACTGATAGAAATCGGGATGCTGTGAATGCAGCTGAAAATGAAAGTAAAAACAGGTTTTACTCGCGATTATTCCCAACTTGATTTCTAACAGTGATTTCTCCTCTGTCACTTGGACTTTAGCTTGGTCTTGTATGGAATCCTGGGCTGTCAGGTTTCAGACAAGACCAGTTGCATGTTTCTAGCTGCCACCATCTAAAGCAGCCCTCCTCCCTCCAGTTAACTACTTTTCACACTGCCCGAGCTGGACTCGGGCAACACAGTTAGGGGGTTGATAAGGAGTTAAAGCAATGAGTGTCTCATGGTTCTTTAAAGTTTTTCCCTTTTCATTGCAAAAATATAAATCACAGTCTGTGGTAATCTACATCCCTCTGCCTTATGGCAGTTCCTAATTTCTCTCTCCTTGCCTGAAGAGTGGGCGGGCCCTTCCTGGTTTGATGCGAGTCGTCAGAGCCAATCGGATGCTGTCCCTTCACTTTAACCGCATGTCGTCTAATAGATGGCGAGAGAGAGAGAAACTGCAGCTGCATCCCCCCTCCTCCCCTCCTGATATTACTTTTAGGTTTGAGAACCAGAGAGCCTGCAGGCAGGTGAGAAAGGTGAAGTGAAAGCTACTAAAAGATATGTGCCTGTTCCACGAAATGATTCAGTTTTTTAGGAAATCAACTTCTCAGCCGCTCCCTGCGTTGATATGCTATAGATATGTTCTCACCCCTCCCCCTGTCGAGGTATGTCCCAAGGGGTTAAAAAAAAACCCCACAGTGACTAATACAGATGTGATTTCTAGCGCTCTGCATGGGCGGAATAAAGTGAAACCCCAGCACCTGAATTTTAATGGTTTGTTAAGGACATTTAGGGGGTGACCTTCCTGAATTCTGTACTTTGTGGTTGCTGATTGCATTGACCTTTGACTGGTTTGTGGGTCTGACTTCAGCAAAAACAGAAATTCCTTTTATTTCAATACGGAAAAACGAGAGATTGTAAATTTACATGAGATCCTGGGAATGATGCCTAGAAGGAAGAGCACCGGCCCCGGCCCCGGCACGTCTTCCCCCAACCCAGCACTGTATTAGAGCAGCAGCACCGGTTCTTGACAGTGTGTTCCTCTATTATCACCCCTAACATTGCTGGTGCCAAGCATAGACATTTATGTTGTGCCAGCGCTGAGAATGAGCACGTCCTTGGCACCTGTACAGGTTTCTTCACTGTCTGCAGAGCACCTGGCGAGTTACCTGTCTGGTTATAGCAGAGCTTTTGTTTGCCTTCTGTTTGTACAGAGTCATTTGTGCAGACAGCTCACCGATCATATCTGATATATGCAGATAGCGGGATAAGCAATGTAAGGACTGCAGATAGAAATGCGCTTCTCCCTCTACCTGCATTCTCTGATCATTACTTAAGACATACTTTCCGCCCTCCTGTTGCTGAGGGTGAAACCCCCATGAGGTTAATTGCACCATGCACAAACGTACATGTCACCTTGACTACACATGGGCCCTGATTTATCACGCCTTTACTCTGGAATTCTTCAGAAAGTTGCAGTGGGGCTTTTGCAATTTCTTTGGACTCGCGCACAAAAATTGAGCGACTTTTTGCATTTTTTCCCCCCACTCCCTTTGGCCTCTTTCACATGAGCGTGACGGATTAGGTCCGGATGCGTTCACGAAAACTCGCAACATTTTGCAAGCAAGTTCAGTCAGTTTTGTCTGTGATTTCGTTCAGTTTTTTCCACGCGGGCGCAATGCGTTTTTGATGCGTTTTTCACGCACGTGATAAAAAACTGAAGGTTTACAAACAACATCTCTTAGCGACCATCAGTGATAAACGCATTGTACCCGCACTTGCTTCCGGACACAATGCGTTTTTCACTGAAGCCTCATTCACTTCTGTGGGGCCAGGGCTGCGTGAAAAAGACAGAATATAGAACATGCTGAACGCAGAACTGATGAGTGAAAAAAAAATGTACACAGACCCATAGAAATGAATGGGTCAGGATTCAGTGCGGGGGCTATGCGTTCACGTCACACATCGCACCCGCGCGGAAAACTCGCTCGTGTGAAAGGGGCCTAATTAGTTTTGCTCCATATTTATCACTGAGACCTTTTTATAATGTCACAGTATGGTGCAGTAGCTTATGTAGACAAAAAGGGGCAGAGAATCCGCCAGATGATCACTAGCGAGCGATCATAGGGACACTCAGTAGCGATTATCTGGCAGTGTAAAGGTGCTGTCGATTACCGGATGAACGAGCGAGACGATGGTTTGTCAGGTAATCGCATCATTCATGGTGTCACAAAAATCGGCAGATCGTGCTGTGTAAACTGCTTCTGCCGCCGGCAGACAACGGGTCTGTATGGGGACGAGCGATAGTGTTAGCGATCACTGCTTCCTATACTGTGGAGGAGATCGCTGCATGTCAATAAAGTGGTCTCCTTCACTGACGAGCAGGTGATTGCCGGAAGGGAAGTGCCTGCAAAATTGGCTCGTGTAAAGGGGTCTTTAGGTTTAAGGACATTTATCAAACGCCAAAGCAGACTCAAGCAGGGAGGAAAAATGGAAGGGAACAAAATGAAAATTGTTTATGATAGCAAGGGGTTAAAACCAAGGAAAGGTGCAGCGAGTACCACTGACTGACTGGTGAGAATGGCGCCTGTCGGGGTATGTACTAAGCAGCAGTCAGTTCTTGAAGCTGATGTGGGAAAAACAGGCAAGAGTAAGGCTCTGAGTGACAAGGGTCAGCTTGTGAAGCTAGATCCGTGATCCCAAGATGCACACTTGCTTAGCGGTTCTCAGACTCCATAGAAATGAATGGGGCATGCTGGGAGTTGTAGTTTCACCGCAGCTGGAGTGCTGGAGGTTAGTGATAACTGAGCTAGATGAATGGGTCAGAACATCTCCAACATGGCCGGTCTTGTGGGGTGTTCCTGGTTTGAAGGGGGTAGTACCTACCCATAGTGGTCCACAGAAGGTCAGCCACTGAATGGTTATAGGGTCGTGGGCTCTGAAGGCTAGCCAATCTGGTCCGATCCCTACAGAAGAGCTCCTGTGGAGCAAACTGCTGACAACGCTACTGATGGTGCTGACAGAAAGGTGTCGCTGTGTGTGGCTACGTAGCTACAGACCGGTCAGGGAGCCCATGCTCACCCCTGTGGGCACATGAGCAAGCTGAACATGGAGCAATGGAAGAAGACTGCTTGGTCTGATGAATCAGGTTACATCATGTGGACGGCCGGGTGCGTGTGCGGTACTTACCTGGGTAGGAGATGGCACCAGGTGTACAAAGGGAAGCAGACGAGCCTGCTGGAAACCTTGTGTCCTGGCATCATGTGGAGGTAACTTGTACCACCTGTCTAACCATTATACAGACAAGTACCCCCCCCCCCTTCATGGCAGTGGTGCCCCCTAATGGCAGTGCCCTCACCAGTGCAAAAACTGTACAGGAATGACTTGTCTCCAGATTCCCAGATCTCAATCCGATCGTCATCTGTGGGATGTGCTGGAAAACAAGTCCGATCCATGGAGGCCGCACCGAGTAACTGCTAACAGGCCGGATACCGCAGGACTCCTCAGAGGTCTTGTAGAGTCCAGGCCTCAGCAGCTCAGGGCGTGAGGGGAACCTAAACAGCTTTAGGCAGGTGGTTATAGTGTGTGGCTGATGTGTGTACATTTTATATGTCTGTGTGTTTGCACCTCTATATCTTGTACGCTCTCGCCTTTGTTCGCAGGATTTGGTGCACTGGATTCGCAGGCCGGTAGTCGTGTTTTGGACTCGCAGCCCTATTTGGTTTTGTTTTCTTCAGACCTTTCTTAAAGGCTCACAGGGGGCTGGTTTCTGTCTTCCTTCCTCCGCTCGTGTGAGATTATATCTGACCTCAGCGGTTTCGTGCAGCACGCACGCCCTGTGGTGTGGTGCACATGTTACGATGCAGACGGTGTACACAAGATACACCTTCAGCGACATGAATGAACCCACACTGACGAGCACCTGATGCACAGTTTAGGGTTGTGTTGTTAATGCAATAGCACCAGGAACGATTCATGGTCCCATTTTCTTCGCCTTCTGCGTGTTTGATAACCAGCGGATGCCATTTACCTGTCACTTTCCTGCTTTGGTCTATATCAGTGGTCTGCAAATCTTTGCGTCCAGCTTTTGTGAAATTACATCATTCGGCGTCTTCTGACAACCTGGGAGGAGCTGTAGCTTTACACTAGTGTAGTCGTCTGGTCTCTAAAGCGGTGTCCCCCAACCTGTGGCTCTCCAGCTGTTGCAAAACTACATCTCCCAGCATGCTCCGGCGCCTGCGAGGGCATAATGGGACTTTGCCAATCGGTAGCAGAGCACGCTGAATGTTATATTAGTCTTCTTTATTCCACTCATAATGGCAAGTGTTATAGTCAAAACAAAAAGTCCATATAAAAAGTCCAGTTCACGCAGGCAGACAAAAGCACATCACTGTGCTACAGCAACGTTTCGGCGGCGTGGCCCCTTCTTCAGGCACGCTCAGTGTGAATAAATAGCCCTCTTTAATACACAAATATTAGCACATAGATGTGATTAACATACATTTACCATATTATAGACATCTAAACTAAACACAATGCTACTATGTATTAGGGCCCTTGCACACGACCGTATGCGCTCCGAGACATACGGTCGGTGAGCGGGCCATATGTCCCGGAGTGGCATTGATCGTGCGCACAGCATCATAGATTACAATGATACTGTGTACATCGGGCTGCCCGGGGTACTATTGTCCTGCACTCATAAGATCATATGAGTGCGGGACAATAGTCCTGTGGGCGGCCCGATGTACACAGTATCATTGTAATATATGATGCTGTGCGCTCCCGTCCGCACGATCCATGCCGCTTCGGGACATATGGCCTACTCACCGACTGTATGTCTCGGAGCGCATACGGTCGTATGCAAGGGCCCTATTGTGAGACATACAGAATATATACAAAGGTTTAAATTAAACATAAATGTAGCATAAAGTCTGAATATTTCAAAGGAATACATTAAAATTGTAGTTCTCATTTAACCCCTTAGGGCTGACCGTATCTAGGGAGAAGATCCACAAAAATCTCTCTTTGTCCCTTAGGTCAAAAACCTTATGCTTCATCTCACTATAAAATATTTAGCTGCTCCTGTTTTTCCGATAGATTTTTTTTTTTTTTAAATCAATATTTTTAGTGTCACATTCATTTAACCCCTAATTTGTCAAGGCTTTTCTAATGCCCGACCTGTGCTCATTAATCTGCAGTCTGAGAGATCTGGACGTTTGCCCAACATAGCACTTTCCACAAGGGGATTTCAACAAGTAAATTACTTCAGGGGCGTTACACGTAAAAAAAAAACACCTCTGATAGGGATTTTGTTCCCCTTCATCGGATGCATAGCCGTGTCACCTTTAACCCCTCAGCGACATGTGACGTACTGTTACGTCACAGCGGCAAGTGACTTAGCGCATTTTGAGTTAATAGGCCATCGGAGCTGTGTCCGTCCGATCAATGCAGGGGCCCGGCTGTGACTGACAACTGGGCCCCTGCTGTGTCCGCCGGCCTCAATTCTGACTGCTCCACATAAGAGGATCGCGGGAGGGAGGGGGCTCCCTCTGCCTCTCCATCGGCCCCCAGTGCTGCAATGACAGGGGGCCAATGGCCGCCCTGACAACCCCCGGCCACACTAAAGCCTCAGGGTCTGCCATGTATGGAAGCCTTTGAGACCCAGCCCCCAGACATGCTGTCAGTGTATCACACTGACAGTAAATGTAGTACAATACAGCATATATTGTACTACATCAAAAGACCGATCGGACCCTGAAATGTTGAAGTCTCTGTACTGGGACAAAAATAAAAAGTTTAAAAAAGTGTTTTGTAAAAATAAAAGTTTACAGTTAAAAAAATAATGCCCCTTTCATCAAGTGATTTTTATTTAAAAAAAAAAAGTTAAAAAAACTTTTTAAAAAATTAATAGCCGTGTCCAGCAACCGGGGCGTTACCATTACACCTAGAGGCTCTGCTCTCTCTGCAACTGCCGCACCCTCTGCACTTTGACAGGACCGGGCAGTGAAAACATTGTACAGTCTGGGCTCGCCAATTAAAGTGCAGGGGGCGCAGCAGTTGCAGAGAGAGTAGAACCTCTAAGTGTAATGGTAACGCCCCCATTGCTCCTAGAGCCTCATTTGCATATAATAAAACCTCATATTTCTCAGCAATGCGGACACATATGAACATGGGACCAACACAGATGTCTTCAGCTGCCAAGTGCACATGGAACAGGTCAGCCAGTGTCATAGGTACAGAACTGCTGACAGATTCGACATTTGATAAATTTGGCTCAAACACCAACACAGACTCCTGCAAAGGTGTCTTTAATGTCTTCCTGGCCGCCTGCGCTCCCCCGGTCAGCGTGTGGTCGGCACATGATGTTCTGGTTAAGGCCGAGATGTAAAAACAACGAGGCTGTGACGTTAGGCGTTTGTATCATCGAGATCTTCATCTTCGTAGTCCTCGGGACGAGTCGTCACCGCACGTTAGACGTGTCATTAGTCGTGTCTTACGAGTTACTCAGAAGCGTGTTATTTCTCAGTCATAGAAGGTCATTATAAAAAAGGAACCAGTGATAACATAATGGGTTAATCCCAGCCGGCTACCGCTTCCTATGACTTGTGCACATGGTAGACATGAAGATGACTAATCCGGCTGTATTATCACGTATCGCCGCTCTGCAGTGTCATACCATGCCGGAGAGCCTTTATCTCTGATGGTTGATTACTGAAGGATTTTTCGCTTATTGAATTCGACCAGTCTTTCTGGGATTAATACAGTGTGAACAAGTGGTTTGAAAATTATTCAATTAAATTTCTTTTTGTTTTTAGATTTATTTTTACAAATTGGCACGGTACAAATGAAAATGAGCCTTCAGTCTGGAGATATTACCCCAAAAAGCAGAAAGACAACTATGACAGCAAGCAGGCCCCCGACGGGACCCCGATCCTTGATGCCAGCTCCTTGGATTATATTTTTGCACAGGTAGGTCCAGTTATTTTATAACGTTTTTTTTTAATAAATGTGTGATGATATTTCCACAGTTTATTCCTGTGTAGATCTTAGGCCTCATGCACACAAACGTATTTTCTTTCCATTTCCGTTCCGTTTTTTTTTGCGGACCGTACACGGAACCATTCATTTCAATGGGTCCGCAAAAAAAACGGAAGTTACTCCGTGTGCATTCCGTTTCCGTGTGTCCGTATTTCCTTTCCACAAAAAAATAGAACATGTCCTATTATTGTCCGCATTGCGGACAAGGATAGGACTGTTCTATTAGAGGCCAAAATACGGATTGCACACAGACGTCATGTGTATTTTTTGCAGATCCGTTTTTTGTGGACCACAAAATACATGTGGTCGTGTGCATGAGGCCTTATGAAGAAATTTTCTCTGAGCTGTGAGAGATTGGGGGATGGGATCTGTGCTGTATCCTGACACTTTAAGGGGTGCTAGATTGTAGGTGCAATGCACTCACTAGAGCACCAGACAGTTAAATTAATCAGTCAGACCCCAGAATGAAGTCCCTAGAACCCTAAACCCATTCAGACCTCAAATCAGACCCCAAACCAGACCTGTAGAATGCATTCAGACTTTAGACCAGACCTGTAAAATGAATTCAAACCCCAAATCAGACTAAATTAATTAGATTCCAGACTAGCCCTTAAAGGGGTATTCTCATCTTAGACAATGGGGGCATATCGCTAGGATATGCCCCCATTGTCTTATCAAGAATGGAGCCCCCAAACTGAAGGAGGGCGCACTGCGCATGCGCAGCCGCCCTCCATTCATTTCTATGGGGCCGGCAAAAATGGCCGAGTACTGGCTTGGCTACATAGAAATGAATGGGAGCGGTGGCCGCGCATGCGCAGTGCGCTCCCATTCATTTCTATGGGAGCAGCGGGGGAGCGGTGTCTGGTGGTGGCCGGACCCTGGGAAACCCGGGGTCCTCCAGGCGCAGCGCTCCCCCCTCCGATCTCGATATAGGTGCGGGTCCCAGCGGTGGGATCCGCACCTATAAGACAATGGAGGCATATCCTAGCGATATGCCCCCATTGAACAAGATGAGAATACCCCTTTAAAATGAATCAGACCCCAGACCAAACTCCTAATGGTCCTCTTCACTTCCAAGTGCTAATGCTCCTAAGGTCCTGATGCTGTCCAGTGCCAGAACCCTGTATGTGGCCCCTGGTGGTAGTCCCACTGTTGACTATGGCTAACGCTCCTGGTCTGGATTCAGGCTGCAGTCTTCTAGTAAAGGTCTGCTGTTCTATAGCATTGTGTACATCACCTATATGTAATAAAATGTGTTCTGTGGTCTATTATTTAAACATGTAAAATAATAATTTTATCCTCTTTTTCCTGATGCTGTCATATTAGGGTCAGTATGAGTTGGTGAAATGTCTGGCGCCTGTTCGAGATCCAAAAAGTGACCATGAGATGCATGAAATAGAGAATGAGTGCCTGGGGATGGCCGTGCTGGCAATCTCTCACTACGCCATTAAGAAGAACATGCAGCTGCCAGAACTCCCCAAAGATATAAGGTTAGTGATCCGCCCGCCGGAAAATCCCACCATATTCTGGGGTATTAATATTGCAATTAGGGATAAGCAAATTGACTTGGGATGCTTCATCCGAAGTCGATTCTCATTAAACTTCGTTAGAATACTGTAGGGAGCGGGCGCGCCGTACAGTATTAGAATGTATTGGCTCCGATGAGCAAAAGTTATTACTTCACGAAGTCTAGGGATAGGTGAGCTGAAATCCAACATACCCAATACTATTCTCTGACATTATAAGACCTCACTCTTAGGGCTCATGCACACGAACGTGTGCAGTCAGTGCCCGTGCTGTGGACCGTAATTTGCGATCCACAATGCACGGGCACTGATAGTGGGGCCGCTGGATTCGGATCGCGGACCCATTCTCTTGAATGGGGTCCGTGATCCGCATCCGACGGTCTGCACCGCAAAAAATGTAGTGCATGCGGTACTTTTTTTGCGGTGTGGAGGCACGGCCAGAAGCACCACGGAAGCACGCCGTAGTGCTTCCGTGGTGTTCCGATCTGTGCCTCCGCTCTGCATCTCCTGAATTGGGGACCCATTGAAGTGAATGGGTCCGCAAACCGTGGTGCGGGGTGCATATGGCCAATACCTGTGTATTGCGGACCCGGCGTATGCACGCCTCAATACGGGCCAGCACCGATCGAGGGAATGAGCCCTTATGTGTATGGCCTTAGCCCTTGTGTTAGAATATAGAAGGGACCGATGTAATAATTGTGGACGTTTCCTGTTTTCTCGTGCGGAGATCCGTAATCCTGCCATCTCTTTATTTTTCCAGTTACAAAAGATATATTCCGGAAACGTTAAACCGGACCATCAAACAGAGGAACATCCTCACCCGGCTGAGGATCAACAATGTCTTCAGGAACTTTCTGAAGGAATTCAACAATAAAACCATCTGTGACAGCAGCGTCTCCCCCCATGATCTGAAGGTGAAGTACATGTCCACCCTGGAGACCCTGACCAAGAATTATGGCGCAGAGATCTTCGAGACATCGTTATTGAATATTACCTCAGAAAAGCCATACAAAAGTCACGAGGTGCATGAAGTCATGGTCACCGGGAACGACGGGATTCTGTGGAGGCCGAAGCCAGCGGTAAGTGGCCGGAAGATAAATGATCGGAAATGAAGCCCTGTCCGCTCTACAGATATGTCTGTTTTAGCAAATACCTGTATTCCCTATAAGATAACAATTCTAGAGCAAATCTATGTTACGCTCTTCCTCTGTTATTCTGCCTAGAAATGTATGAATAAATTGACACTTGGTATTATGACCGTGCACATGTTAACATTATCCAGCCAGTGCTGACAATGTCAGACTGCAGGGACACCCCCCCAACTGGTCCCATCCAGTGGTCAGGTTATTTATACATTTCTAGTAAGAATAACAGAGGAGCGGCACAGAACTATAAGAAAAATTACTCCAGAATTGTGTCTCAGGGAAAATTAGGATATTTACTAAAACAGATCCCAATCTGCTGCTGGCACTCCACTATACAGCATGGGGACTAGCGATGGCATAACGATCGCTCCTCCCTATACTGATGAGGAGATCGATGCATGTAATAGCAGCGGTCTCCTCCACTAGCGAGCAGACGATTCCCACCCGGCAATCACCTGTTAAATCATGCTGTCTAATACACCCACAACTATTATGCAAATGCAGGGCCGCCGGGAGCCTGGCACCCTTGCAGAATGCACACGGCCTTTGCCAGTCACAGAGCAGTCACTCCTGGCAGACACAGTACAAGATCAGGGCGCTGGGAGCGCTCTACAGCCGGATTGTCAGGAGGCCATCTCCTCTCCAGTCCCGTGTGCTGCTCGTCTCGCACCTGATAGGTTCTCCGTACAATCTCTGTAGACGTACTATGCTCCCACATAGGCACATGAAAACACCTAATTATAAACTGTGGCGTCGCTTCAGCACGGAGCTTGTACGGCGCCACACTGCTGCATCCCCAGAGACCCATGCCAGTCACTATGACTGCCAATATCCAGTGCAAACATCACAATAACTTTCAAAGGCACAGTCCTTACAAGATAAAGGTATGTTAACTCGTTTGGTGCACCGAACAATCAAGTGCACAGCAATAGGGGGTCAGCTGGAGTACAGCATGGTGTGCTGTCCTCTATAGTTTCAGACCCCAACAGTATACAGAGGGGTGGGACACAGAGGAGACCCTGTATTGCAATTTATAGCAATTTATAACGTGCTATATAAAAATTAAATCACAGCTTTCGTCAAGTGAGCAGGTCCAAGTCCATGACTTTCCGGATGATACTTTTGGAATATTGTTCTTGCCGTCACCTCACTGTAATATGTGATTCATTACAGACTCCACTCACATTTACTCTGAATGGACCAAAATAGGACACATTGCATAATGTGAGGAGGAGTAAGATAAGGCTGAGGCCGGGGCGCTCACAAGTACGTCACTGAACCCAATCACTTTCCTCATTACACCGAGCCATAAATAGTTGTCATAGCTGTATTGTACTTATCAGGGTTTTATTATGCATTATCGTTATCATAGTTGTATTATAACCAGTTAGTGTTTGCCAATGGAAGAGCGGATGTTGGCAGGGGGACTGGGTGATGGGCAAAAGGAGACGCATTGGTGCACATATAAGTTGTATATGCTTAAAAAGAGTAAGGCTACATTCACACGACTGTATATGTTTTGCGGTCCGCAAATTGCAGATCTGCAAAACACGGATACCGGCCGCGTAAATGTAGCCGGCCCTTTGACAGAAATGCCTATTCTTGCTGACATGCTATCGGAACTCTGTGTTGTCTGGATCGTTTGCGGCCCTATTGAAATGAAAGGGTCCGCACCCGATGTGGACCCACAAATACGGTCTTGTGAATGCACCCTTACTCTGATTGTGCCAAGTATTGGACCCCCGGATGTATACTTGGCGTCATGACAGCATTATGTCATCTTAGTCTGTACTTATATCTGACTTATAGCAATCGTTCTGCCTCCAGCCTGAACCCAATGAAAAAGAGAAAAAAACAAAGAAGAAGAAAGACAGTAAAAATAAAAGCGATTCAAAGGCGAACAACAAGAATCAGTGGACCTGCTTCTCCTACTTCCCCGAAATCACTCACATCGTCGTAAAGGAGGATACAGTCATCATAAACAACCAGGACAACAAGTGTATGGTAAGAGCAGACAGTAATACATATAGATATATGTCATCTACTGCAGCACTATATGGGGGCAGTGAGCCCCGGTCTCCATTAATCCCCTGTTTTGCCAGAGTGAAGCTCCAGCAGTGGGAAAAGTAGCTAACTGGAGGGGGAGGGCTGCTTTAGATGCTGCTTCCTCCTGAGTGGTAGCAGCTAGAAACATGCAACTGATCTTGTTTGAAAGCAGACATTCCCAGCTTTCAGACAATACCAATGATAGCAATACGTTCAGGACAGAGAAAGATATCACTGATAGAAATCGGGATGCTGTGAATGCAGCTGAAAATGAAAGTAAAAACAGGTTTTACTTGCGATTATTCCCGACTTGATTTTTAACAGTGAATTCTCCTCTATTGCTTGGACTTTAGCTGTCTTGTATGGAAGCCTGGGCTGTCAGTTTTCAATCAGCACCAGTTGCATATTTCTAGTTGCTACCATTGAGGAGATATCACCATTTAAAGCAGCCCTCCCCCTCCAGTTAGCTACTTTTCACACTACCAAGCTGGACTCTGGCAGAAGTTAGGCCCCTTTCACACTAGCGTTTTAAAATTCCGGTATTGAGTTCCGTCATAGGGGCTCAATACCGGAATAAAACGCTTCAGTTTTGTCCCCATTCATTGTCAATGGGGACAAAACTGAACTGAAGACAACGGAGGCTCCTGAAAGCATTCCGTTCCGTCTTCAGACCGGAGAACAAACCGCAGCATTCTGTGGTTTGCTCTCCGGTCCAGGCATCCGCACCAAGACGGATCCGGAATGACCCCCAATGCAAGTCAATGGGGGTGGATCCGTCTGGTGTGACCACAATGGTAACCGGATCCGCCCTCCATTGACTTTCAGTGGAGTTCATGACGGATCCGGCTACACATACACACATACAGACATAGACATACACATAAACATAAACATACACATACAAATACACATACATACTTACATGCTTCCGGCAGGTCTTCAGAGCGTCGGAGGGACAGGACGGCGCGCACAGGTGACGATTCCACCAGGCGCCCAGCAGAGGGCGCTGTGGGGAATCGTCACCTGTGCGAGCCGTCCTGTCCCTCCGACGCTCTGAAGACCTGCCAGGAGCATGTAAGTATGTATGTGTGTTTGTATGTCTATATATGTGTGTATGTTTATGTGTATGTATGAATGTACTGTGTGACGTGTGGGGCCGGAGCGCGGTTCTGGCTCCACACATGTCACTGCGGCAGGCCTGATCTGGTAGCACCCTTCACCTGCCGGATCAGGCCTGCCGCTAGTGTGAAAGTAGCCTGCCCCACACACCCATCAGTTCATCCCATATCTACATGCGTAGCTGTGTTCTTATTTTTTAATCCAGTCAAATGACTAGTCCCTTTTACACTAGCCAAGGATCTGGGCAGTTCTTAGGGATGCATATTTGCACAATTCCTGATCATTTCCCCCTCTAAATGTGCCACCGATCACCTGACAAGTGAGCAAAATGTTTGTCTGTGATCTTGTTTTTTTAAGCAAACATCGAGTCTCTATGGAAATATGTGATTCATGCAGAGGAGATGATCTCTGCTGGACGATCGGGCAACTATCAGGACCAAGCGGTTCATTCCTGATAATTGCCTATGCTTTGGGGGCCATTATGCCGACTCTCATCATTTGTATGCAATGTTTCATGTAGGAACTGAAAGTCTCCTCCCCAGAGGGGGCGCTCTCCTTCACAGCTTTGGTGGACGGTTACTTCAGACTCACGGCAGACGCTCACCACTATCTCTGCACTGACGTCGCTCCTCCTCTGATCGTGCACAACATCATGAATGGTTGTCATGGGCCAATATGGTAAGTGACTGTGGTTATAATACATATATAAGAAACTTTAAAACAAACCATTGGGATTTTGCATCCTCCTTAAAGAGGCTGTGTCACCACAAAATTCTGTAATCAGCAGGAGAAGCCAATATATATATATACACATAATATAATTGTTTTTATTTCATTATTTATTTTTTGTGGGAAAAGATTCAGTAAAACCTTCAATTTATACTTTTCTGTCTTTGCTTTTTACACCTCCTGTCGCAGGGACCAGCAACCTCCGGCACTCCAGCTGTTTAGAATGCTTTATTCACGTCTGTGGGAGTTAGAAGAGCAGCCAAGCATGTTTTGCATGCTGGGAGTTGTAGTTTTACAGCAGCTGGAGTGCCGAAAGTTGCTGGTACAGGAGGGAGGGATTATCAGTGATTGATGGCATTGTGTGTATACAGAGGGAGCCGTCAGTCCCTGATAACACCTCCCTCCTGTACCGATAGCTGTGCACAGGAAGTGGGGAAAAAACTAAAACCTAAATGAATATAAACTACAGGCTTTACTGAATCTTATCCCACAAAACTACATATCCATCGGCTCAGCTTCTGCTCTATAACACGCTGCTTTCAGATTGCGTTGCAGTTTGATGTGACAGGTCCTCTTTAAATAACTGTATTTTAAGGGATCCTCTTCCTGTACCACGTCTGTGAATCAATTGCTGAATCATTAAAGAAAGTGCGTAGTTCTAAGATAACTTCTTGGAATTGTGACTGCAGCCCTGATAATTTTTTTTTTTAATGACATTTCCAAATGGGTTATTTCGGTCGCTGAAGCTTCGGATGAGCAGCAGTTTTTCACTGGTCTGGTCAGGAGTTTGAGCTTTGCTTAGTGGATAAACTTTTGGTGACTCGTTCAGTATATTGGGAAATCCCATACCCCTGGTGCAGTTTAGAGCTCCTGTAATGTTCCCTTTCAGTAATATTTGTGCTGCTGGCCTGAAATTGCAATGTTGAAAGATGGGCATGCAAAAAAAACACAAAAACAAAAAAAAAAAACAGTCGTCATATTGGGGGACCTGGGAATATCTTTGCTGAAGATCGGGGCTCACACTTGATGATGATGCTGTTGAGAACAACATTGTGGTCAAAAAAAGTGCAAATGCTATTCTTAAAGGGGTCCTCTCACTTCAGTAAGTGGCATTTATCTTATAGAGAAATTTAATACAAGGCACTTACTAATGTATTGTGATTCTCCATATTGCTTCCTTTGCTGGCTGGATTCATTTTTCCATCACATTATACACTGCTCGTTTCCATGGTTACGACCACTCCGCAATCCATCAGCGGTGGTCATGCTTGTACACTATAGGAAAAAGCACCGGCCTATGTGCGCTCCCATGGTCCCGGCCACAAGAGAGGCTGACGCTTTTTTCCTATATTGTGCAAGCACGACCATCACTGATGGATTGCAGAGTGGTCATAACCATGGAAACGAACGAGTGTATAATGTGATGGAAAAATGAATCCAGCCAGCAAAGGAAGCAATATGGATAATAACAATACATTAGTAAGTGCCTCGTATTAACTTTCTCTGCATTATAAATGCCACTTACTGAAGTGAGAGGACCCCTTTAAAGGGTTAATCCTGTTTCCTCTATTCATATTTTTATTTCCCAAGTGTAATTTTCTATTAAAAATTAACCTAATACAGCCCTCCATGCTCATTTCTTACCTCCCATTTATATACTCTTTTGACTTTATGATTCCGATCCTCGTTTCCCCCACTTCTTGGCTTTACCGGCCTGTGCAAAGAGCCTCCTGCAGATGGCGCTATGATAGACATGAGAGTGTTGCTTGCATCTATGTGAGTGCTTCTGATGCTGCACAGCTGAATAGGACATTGCTAGGGCTACTAAGCATGCCCACTAGCTTTCCTGTTCACCTCTGTGGCCAGTAGACATGCTAAAGCAATGTATGTTCCAGAAATGACAGCTCTGTACATAGGGCAATATACAGGGGCATCTGTGCAAGCCTGACGTCACTGCAGGACCATGGTGATGACTGCCACCATTAGAAATGTGCAAAAACAAAGAAGAGGAGCGTAATCCTGTATATGAAGAACACTTGTGATTTATTACGTTTCTATTGCAGTACGGAATATGCCATAAATAAACTCCGACAAGAAGGCAATGAAGAGGGGATGTACGTGCTGAGGTGGAGCTGCACGGATTTCAGTCACATCCTTATGACTGTGGCCTGCTCCAAAATATCCCAGGTAGGGTTTATATTATCTCTGCTTAGTTCATTACTATTATTATATGGGTTGAGGAAGGGCTGGACATCTTACAGTAGACGTGTGCCCATATGTACAATATGTGTGTCCATATGTACAGTATGTGTCCGTATGTACAGTGTCCGTATGTACAGTGTCCGTATGTACAGTGTCCGTATGTACAGTGTGTCCGTATGTACAGTGTGTCCGTATGTACAGTGTGTCCGTATGTACAGTGTGTCCGTATGTACAGTGTGTCCGTATGTACACTGTGTCCGTATGTACACTGTGTCCGTATGTACACTGTGTCCGTATGTACAGTATGTGTCCGTATGTACACTGTGTCCGTATGTACAGTGTGTCCGTATGTACAGTATGTGTCCGTATGTACAGTATATGTGTGTCCGTATGTACAGTATATGTGTGTCCATATGTGCAGTGTGTACTTGTGTCCGTATGTGCAGTGTATACTTGTGTCCGTATGTGCAGTGTATACTTGTGTCCGTATGTGCAGTGTATACTTGTGTCCGTATGTGCAGTGTATACTTGTGTCCGTATGTGCAGTGTGTGCGTGTCCGTCTGTGCAGTGTGTGCGTGTCCGTCTGTGCAGTGTGTGCGTGTCCGTCTGTGCAGTGTATACGTGTGTGCAGTGTGTCCGTATGTGCAGTGTGTGCGTGTCCGTATGTGCAGTGTGTGCGTGTCCGTATGTGCAGTGTGTGCGTGTCCGTCTGTGCAGTGTGTGCGTGTCCGTCTGTGCAGTGTGTGCAGTGTGTCCGTGTGTGCAGTGTATACGTGTCCGTATGTGCAGTGTGTGCGTGTCCGTATGTGCAGTGTGTGCGTGTCCGTATGTGCAGTGTACGCGTGTGTCCGTATGTGCAGTATATACGCGTGGACGTGTGTGCAATATGGACGCGTGGACGTGTGTACAGTATATACGTGTGGACGTGTATTAGACTTGATGACAATTTGTTTTTAATCCTTTATTATTTTGGGTGAATAAAATCCCTCCGACCCAATTTTTATGTTTTCTTTTACAGTACGAATCCAAGAATCTGAAACAATACAAAAATTTTCAAATCGAAGTCAGAGACAGGACGTACTGTTTACTGGGCTCGGACCGTGTCTTCGACAACCTGAAGCAGCTGATGGAGCACTTAAAGGGGCAGGTCCTCAGGACAGATGACGTCAGCTTCACACTGAAAAGATGCTGCCCTCCTAAACCAAGAGGTGAGATGGAGGGATTGTCCGTCCACAGCGCTATCAAAATCATTATGCAGAAAATTTCCTGGTACGACCTGCAGGATCTTCAAAAGTAATGGCGAACAAATCTGAATTTAGGTTAAAAAAATAACAAGTATCAGTTATTAACCCCTTAACAACCACCCACTATTCTTTGACGCCGCAATCAAGCAGTCTCTTTTTGTTTATTATAGCCTGAGTGAGCACTATGTAGTGAATGGAGTCAGAGGCAGGTATAGGGCCTGGCAGTCACATGATCACTGGGTGACACCTGGCAGACTCCCGGGGGAGCTCCACCAGGGAGCAGTGTCTAAATAAGGGCCCATTTACACCACCGTGTGAATGGGTCTGCATCTATTCCCATTCATTTCAATGGGTGCCATTTGATCGCGGACAGCCGCGGCTCCATGAAAAAAGATAGAACATGTCCTCTTCTTGTCCGCAATTGTGGACAAGAGTAGGCATTTTGTATGGGATGTCAGCCATGTTTGTTCTGCAAATTTCGGAACACACACTGGCCTGTATCCGTGTTTTTGCGGATCCGCATTTTTGCGGACGCGGGCATCTAAACGGCCCCTAAGGGTCTGTGTGCCCCTATGGATGCCTCAGTTACAGTGGAAAACCTCAAAATAGAAAAAAAATCATATTGTGAGTCCCCACCCCCCCTACAGTTTGACTTCATGGGAGATATTATGTCACAAAAAAATATATGAACACAGACTAGGGGATAACTTGTGCGTGGACGGTCCATTTGTTTCTATGGGCGCTCCAGAGATAAGAGTACAGCGCTGTTCTCTCTCCGGAACTCCTATAGAAATTAATGGAGCGACTGGCCACTCCAGTCATATAGGGGAGCAGCAAGGGGCCTGCAGGGGGGAGTCCCACCGGTAGGATCCCCCCGATCTTATAGGTAAAGGGGTCCTCTCACTTCAGTAAGTGGCATTTATCATGTAGAGAAAGTTAATACAAGGCACTTCCTAATGTATTGCGATTCTCCATATTGCTTCCTTCGCTGTCTGGATTCATTTTTCCATCACATTATACACTGCTCGTTTCCATGGTTACAGACCACCCTGCAATCCATCAGTGGTGGTCGTGCTTGCACAATACAGGAAAAATCATCAGCCTCTCTGGTGGCCGGGACCGTGGGAGCGCACATAGGCTGGTGCTTTTTCCTATATTGTGCAAGCACGACCACCACTGATGGATTGCAGGGTGGTCTGTAACCATGGAAACGAGCAGTATATAATGTGATGGAAAAATGAATCCAGACAGCGAAGGAAGCAATATGGAGAATCACAATACATTAGTAAGTGCCTTGTATTAACTTTTTCCACATCATAAATGCCACTTACTGAAGTGAGAGGACCCCTTTAACCCCTATGCTGTGGATAGGGTATAGCTTGTACCTACCGGAATATCCCTTTAAACCACAATGCACCCAGAATTGCTTAAAAAAAACGTCAGGGCAATTAGGACTGAAAAACTCTGGTCATTAAAGCGGTTGAAATGATCTCGCACCCGGCTCCTTCTTGTGTTATTATAGACTGCTCTGGCTTGCATTGATTATTTTATTTTTGGAGGGGTAGTTAGTCCTCAATGTTAAATATTAAGAGACTCCCCCCTCCTTCCCCATCTGTTTGCTGCCACAATGCGTCCCCTATGTTCTGAGTATTTAATACTTTCTGTCAAACTTGCAGAAAGTTCGGAGCTTTGGGAACCTGCTTATTTTTATGACTTTTCATCATATCTGTCATATCCTTATCTTTACACCAGTGTCTGTGGTTTGCATATCTTCTATTGACCGGTTAAAGAGGTTTACTGAGAAATAATAAGACGTCCTGTTGCTCCCTTTTTTCCACAGAAATTTCAAACCTTCTGATTGCAACAAAGAAGGCGATGGACTGGCAGCCGGCGTACCACATCAGCCAGCTGAGCTTCCACAGAATTCTTAAAGATCAGATTGTACAAGTGAGTCCTACGTCCGGGCATATGTATACACGGTTTTATTTCATCTTTTATGACCTTTGTGCATGTGAAGTACCAAGAGACACACAATCCGGGACAGAGAGGTCTGCCATATGCTACTTTAAAGACTGTGTCTGGCTTCGTAAATTACTTTTTATTTAATAGTGTCTCAATGGTTGTAAAATGAAAAATTAAAGGGGTTGTCCGGGTTCAGAGCTGAATCGGGACATACCCTTAATTTCACCCAGGCAGCCTGCCTGATGTTAGCATCGGAGCATCTCTTTTGTTTACAAATACATTCTGCCGGGCAGAGGCTTCTGTCCAGCAATGTGTTCGGTGACGTCACCGGCTCCAATGGGCCGGCTTTAGCGCTGCCCTAGCCGTTTTATTGGCTAGGGCAGCGCTAAAGACTGCCCATCACTGCTGGTGACGTCACCAGGCTCACTGCTGGGCAGAAGCCTCCACCTGGCACAGCCCGGTTCGTCACTGGAACCGGGCAAAATGCCTTTGCCCTGCGCAATTTAGCGGAGGGCATTGGAGCATGGGATGCTCCGATGCTAACATCAGGCGGGCTGCCTGGGTGAAATTAAGGGTATGTCCGGGTTCAGCTCTGAACCCGGACAACCCCTTTAAGCTGCACCGCATTAGCTCTTGATTAAAATGTCCTATAATTGTTGCTACAGATCCTATGCAGACCTATGCGTCTCCATGGTAACAGACAGCAAACAATCTCTGTGTAGTCTGATTATGCAGTCATTCTCTACTCCATCTGTCCCCTATTTTTTGCATTCCTACAGAATGGCACTGGCAGCAAGATGTAAGGGATGGAAGGAAGGGAAGCATGGGTTTTGTTTGTTGTGTTTTACTATGGAGACACATTGGTTTGCTCTGAAGCTGTAGAAATAAAACCGTAGGTAACTTTTTACTTAAGACTAGAGATGAGCGAGCGTGCTCGTTACGAGCACTGTAGTGCTCGGCTCCCCTGCGCTCGCATGGGCGCCGGCAGCCGCTTCCGTCCTCCTCCGGAGGACGGAAGTGGCTGCCAGCGCCTATGCTAGCGCAGGGGAGCCGAGCACTACAGTGCTCGTAACGAGCACGCTCGCTCATCTCTACTTAAGACCTAATACAGAGTTGCTTCGTTTTAGTTACATTGGGACAATTAAATAAAAAAAAAAATTGGCGGTATTTAAAGGGATTTTTCTATCTGTATAAATACAGGCTCACTGACCGTCAGCCGATTATCACAGATCCAGCTTCTCAAATCAGTTGTTATTACAGGGTTACAGTGCCTTGAAAAAGTATTCATACCCCTTGAACCTTTCCACATTTTTTCACATTACACCCACAAACTTAAATGTATTTTAATTGGGATTTGATGTGATCGACCAACACAAAGTAGCAAGTGTGTGTGACGTGAAAATAAAATGATACATGGTTTTCAAAATTTTTAATAAATAAAAATCTGGAAAGTGTGATGTGCATTTATATTCAGCACCAGTGTCACCTACTGCCTTCAGAAGTCACCTATTTGTAGTCCACCTGTGTGTAATGTATTCTCAGTATAAACTCGCACACACTTGTTACTTTGTTTTAGTCTATCACATAAAATCCCAATAAAATACCTTTAAAGGGAACCTGTCATCACCGAAACACCCCCTGAACTAGAGTAAGCGGTGTATAGTGTAAGTGATGCTGAATCCGAATATGTAAGTTTTATCTTCATACTCACTTCCATTCTGACGCTGTGCTCCCACAAACTTGCAGTAAAATGCACTCACTGGACTCTTCTTTGAGTCCTCTCCATTATGTGAATGAGCACCGGAGTCCACTGAGTGCATTTTACTGCTGGTTTGTGGGAGCACAGCGTCGGAATGGAAGTGAGTATGAAGATAAAACTTACATATTCGGATTCCGCATCACTTACACTATACACCGCTGACTCTAGTTCAGGGGGTGTTTCAGTGATGACAGGTTCCCTTTAAGTTTGTGGGTGTCATGTGAAGAAATGTGGAAAAGTTCAAGGCACTGTAAGTTGCAGGTAGCCATGTCCTCTGTAGTGGCCAGGGGCGGATTGGCCATAGACCTTACAGGGAAATTTCCCGGGGGGCCACCTGAACCCTCCTCACAGACAGCCAGTGGAAGTTTTGGGGACGTATGTGCTGCTGGCAGTATTTTATGATGGACTGTGGTATTTTAGATGATATAATGTACCAAAATATGGTATTGCTGGCCCTACCTTCCATTAATTTGGACCCAACTAAAAAACGGGGCCACTTTTGGTATTTTTTCCAGGGCCACTTTAAATTCCCAGTCCGCCCCTGGTAGCGGCCCCTTCAGGAGTCATGTAGATTTCCATACCTTTTTAAATGAATGTGCAGCCGTTTGATTGAGTCCTCCAGAGCAAGAGCCACTGTTTGCATAAGTTATGCCTAATGGGGGGTCATTCTACATTTTGTGCCCGTATAGGCCTATTGTTATTACTTGGAATACCCGTCTAATGGAAAGTCCTGCATGAGCTCAGCATTTCTTCTGGGGTATGACTATACTGCAGTCGTGTCTGAAATACTGTGAGACTCTTTGTGACCCTTTAGGTGTAACTATAGCACTATCCTTGTGTTTGGTGTATATTAGGATGTACAGATATTTTAGTTTTAGTTTCCTGCAGTCACACTTATGCTTATCTTGCAGATGGAGCATCTGGGAAGAGGAACCAGAACTCAGATCTATGCAGGAAAACTCAACTACAGTGACGATAATGACAGCGAACCAAGCGGTTCAGAAAAAGACATTAAGGTCATCCTGAAAGTACTGGACCCCAGCCACAGGGATATCTCTCTGGTTTGTTGACCCTTTCCTTATCTGCAATCCAGCATCCAAAGCAAAGGAACACTTGACTGCTGCGTCAGCAAGATTCTGTGCAGAATGAACCCACATCAGGTTCTGTATGGACTGGGATCCATCGTCTGCAGCCAGAATTATGTGATGTGTGAACTATATGTAAATGTTAATGATGTACAATAGAAAGTTCTGCAACTTTCTGACACAACTTTCTGTTGTCAAGTTGTCATCGCTGCTTTCTGTCAATTACTGGAGACATTCATTGTTTACACTCAGGAAAGGAACACTAAACATAGAAAATGCATGAAAAATAATACAGGAACTTCCTCCCTTCATCTCCTCCTTTCCATTGATTCCATTCTGTCCAATATTACAATCTAAACTGTGGAATATATAAAGAAATCTTCTCTGCGTGTCACAGGAGCTCAGCTATGTCCACTCTCCTCCTCCTCCTACTGACTGCAGCAGGAGCCTCCCCCTCACAGATAAAAGTACAGCATACCAGCAGGAGATTAAAGGGATTGTCCAGGCTTTTACTATTGATGACCTAACCTCAGGATAGGTCATCAATATCAGATTGGCGGGGGTCCGACACCTGGCACCCCCCACAGATCAGCCGTATGAGGAGATGGTGCTCGCTGTGCGCATGTGCTGTGCCCACATGCTGTCTCCCTTCTCTCTTCCTGTCCGCTGCTGCTGTCTATGGTCTTTGCCATAGAGAGCAGCAGCCGACAGGAAGAGAGAAGGGAGACGGCATGTGGGCACAGCGAGCACCATCTCCTCATACAGCTGATCGTCCGGGTGTCGGACCCCAGCTGATCTGATATTGATGACCTATCCTGAGGATAGGTCATCAATAGTAAAAGCTCAGACAATCCCTTTAATTCCTGTGTCCTGTGCAGGATTTCTGCAAAACTCTATCAGTCTGCAGGATTGTCTGCCCAATCTTGAAACAGACAGTTTGGGATTAATCTATCTCCAGTTTACCAGTGTCTTTCCAGCATTTATGACACTGCAGTCCCAAGATGCTCTGGTAGGCTTAAGCTGTCAGGGCATGCTGGGAGTTGTAGTTTGACAACTGCTGGAAAGATGAGGGATGTAGACCACTGATGTTGACTTTCCCCGGGATGATACACGGCAGGTCTCATAAGTATTACTGACTATTCAGACTCCTTACTGGTTCAGACCACTAACTTATCTGAACCAGCCGCTCTCAGCTCAAAGGATCCAGACTTGTCCCTGCCATGTGTACATATATTCTCCACCCTTTGGCTCTGTTTGACCTCCTTTTTTTTTTCATCTTTTAGGCATTTTTTGAGACGGCGAGTCTTATGAGGCAGGTGTCCCACAAGCATATTGTCCTGCTCCACGGCGTCTGTGTACGAGATGTGGAAAGTAAGTGAGCATTATGTATTGTATACTGCTGGGATGTCCAGACTGGGCGTGCTGGGATTTATAGATTCTCCTCATAGGGGATATAGCCAGTGGTAGGGACTTTTTCATTCAGTATATTATTTAGGGACAAACAGGGGCCCTGGTGCAAGAGTTCAGCTTGGGCCCCGCTTCTCTCAGTGCTCAGGATCAGGGAAGCACATAGCCTCCGTGCTGCCTGAGGCAAAAATTGAAAAGGTCCCCCCCCCCCCCATGCCTAATTCTTGACCTAACCCCTTCCCTCCAGCCAGAGGTGTAACTTGACCAGCATGGACTTTCTATAATACCGGTGTCTTCATATGCGGCACAAGGGTCTTTGGACCCCCTCAGGCTCCTGGGCCCGGTACCGACTGTTACCTCTGCACCCCCTATAGCTACGCCCCTGGGGACAGGGCTGCATGTAATGGACAGTGTCATGATGTAAAGATGGGAATAGAGACAAGCGGGAGGTCACAGACTGAAGGCTACATTCAGTGAAGGGAAATGAATAATTGTAATATTACAAATACATGTTACCTATTGTTTCAGATATCATGGTTGAAGAATTTGTAGATTTCGGCCCCCTGGATCTGTTCATGCACCGAAAGAGCGAACTTCTCACAACTCCATGGAAATTCCAGGTTGCCAAACAGCTTGCCAGTGCCCTCAGCTATCTGGTGAGTGACTTCATGTCGAGCTGAAGGAAGATGCCATATAGTATTTGCCAACCCCAGGCTATCATGCTGTTGGAAGACTACAACACCTATCCTGTTATAATCGGAATTGTAGTGCCACTGAAGGTTGGCACTGAGTTATGTCTTTATACATTGCTGCATGCAGACGCCTAATAGGCAGCGAGCAGTTCTGTAATATGAGAGGGATCGATATCACTATTAATTTCCGCTGTGCGGAGTTGACGTCTCATGCCCAGCGCTTCAACGCTAAACGTCTCCATTAAATTACAGACCAAATGCAGTAACCTCAATTAGCGGCTCTTCATTACGGAGGTTCCCATTCCATTAATCATTATTACTCGCTCTCCCTCCTGAGAGATGCATCTGCACACGCGGCAGATTAAGACTTATATACTTCATTATTTCTGTGATGATTTATTACTAGGCTAAACGGGAAAATCCATTGACTGCAAATGATAATAAATAGGCGAAGGACACAAATAAAGGGGTTTTCCACCAAAATCATTTAGGGCATGTCCACAAGATATAGCATAAATGTTTATAATAGGTGGGAAGCCCACCTCCCCTGGCCCCCAATTCCTTCTGTAAGGCTGGGTTTTCACGTAGTATGCTGCAGATTTCTGTGGTTTCTTGGAAAGTTCAGGTGAAAAACATTTGAGAAGCTGCAGCTTTTCTTGGCTGTGCAGCACAGCACCAGCGGCTGCTTCATCGAAGTCCAGTCAATTGTGGCTGCCCCATCTGAGCCGCCCTCTCCATTCTGGTCTATGGGAGCGATAGAAATCGATGTATCAGTAACTCTAATGCCCCTTTCACACGAGCGGGAGACTCGCATGTCTCCCGCAACGTATCTACAGGGCTGGACTCCGGCACTGACAGGGATCGCATATAATGCTCTGCGATCCCTGTCAGTGCGGAGTCCAGCCCTGTTGATGCGTTGCGGGAGACATGCGAGTCTCCCGCTCGTGTGAAAGGGGCATAACAGTTAAGTGAGCCGTACACATGGATGTCAATCTCTCTGATCTTTGTCTAAGGGGCCGTTCAATACACGGATGCCGACCAGTGTGTGTTCTGCAATTTGCGGAACACACATGGCCGGCACCCCATACTAAATGCCTTTTCTTGTCCGCTATTGCGGATTGTGAATATATGTTAAATGTAATGTAACAATCTATAAATAAATGTGTGTATAAGTATACATATTCAGACATAGGTGTGTATATGTATATACAGAACATGGATACATATGAGTATATATACAACTTAATATCAACATGATTAACATATACATATACACCAATATGTTCCCACTTAAACATAATTGAAATATTATATTGAATGTTTATATATAGATTTATATTTGTGTATAATAACTATATATTTTACAAAACAGATGATATGGATATGTCCAACCTGCCCCTATCCCCCTTAGTGTTTTATTAACTTTATATATATATACGTCTCTATAAACATGTATACGAACATCTCCGTACTAACGTAGGTGGATCTCTAGCCACTCAAACTTATAAAATAACGACAACACAAAACATTGTTGTAAAAAAAAGTATTGTTTATTAATTTAAGATATAAAACATTTATTGTTAACATGTAACTTTATAATAATCTTAAAATATCAATAAAAATTTATTGAAAAAAAAAAAAAAAAAATAGGACATGTTCTATATTTTATTCGGCTCTCCGCGATGAAACGTCGCCCATAGAAATGAATGGGGCCAGATCTATTCCGCAAAGCTTTGGAATAGATGCGGCCCCATTCACACAGTCGTGTGAATGGGCCCTTAGTCTGGTGGCTTTCTCACCATTGATCAGGGTCAATGTAACCCCATTGTATAAAATGATAAATTATATGTTGCACTTGGATTTGTAATGATCGTTGTTTCCTCTTACAGGAAGATAAAGACTTTGTGCACGGAAACGTCTGTACAAAGAACATCCTACTAGCCAGAGAAGGGATTGATAACGAGTGTGGTCCATTTATAAAGCTGAGTGACCCCGGCATCCCGATAACTGTGCTGACTAGACAAGGTAAGATGAGGGTCTCCCATGTGGAGCGTAACATGATTTTTTTTTTTCATATTTTATATGTGCCTCTTCATCTGTTGGGAGACTACAGCTCCCAGCATGTCTTAGGCTACTTCCACACTTGTGTTATTTTTTTTCCAGTATTGAGATCTGGCAGAGGATCTCAATACCAGAAAAAAAATGTTTCCTTTTAGTCCTCACGCATTCTGAATGGAAAGAGATCTGTTCTGGATGCATCAGGATGTCCTCGGATCTGTCAGCATTCCGTTTTGTGTCCAGTTTTTATTTCACACAGCATCCTAACGGAACGGATGCATCCTGATGTGCAAAATCAAAACGGATTTGTTTAAAGAGGGCCTCTCCCCGCTCCTGACATGCTTGTTTTAATAGCTTTATGCATTTCCCATGTAATAACAATTCTAGAGCATCTATTCTTATGTCTCTATGTTGTGCCATTCCTTTATAGTTTCTACTGGAAGTTATGAATAAATTGCTAGCAGTCTGCAGTAAGGGTACAAAGGGGAGGTAACCAGTTGGGGGGGTGTACCTGCACAGTCTCACTCTATTTAATCAGTGCTGCCATTGTCAGACTGTGCAGGGACACACCTCCAACTGGTTACCTCCCCTCTGTACCCTTACTGCAGACTGCTAGCAATTCATTTATAACTTCTAGTAGAAATAATAAAAGAATGGCACAACATAGAGACATAAGAGATGTTCTAGAACTGTGATCACAGGGGAAATATATGAAGCAAAAACAGACATGTCAAATGAGGGGAGAGGTCCTCTTTAATTCCGGTATTGAGATCCCCTGCCGGATCTCAAAACCAGAATTGACAACGCAAGTGTGAAAGTAGCCTTAGCAGCCAGCAGTTGTCAGGTTTACTTGTAGGTTGCAGTTTCAGCTAAGTATATTGTTGGCTCATCTGTTGTATTGACCAACTATTTTCCAGAGCGAGTGGAACGGATCCCCTGGATTGCTCCAGAATGTGTCGACGACTCCAGAATATTGAGTGTCGCAGCTGATAAGTGGAGTTTTGGGACTACCTTGTGGGAAATCTGCTTCAATGGAGAGGTTCCTCTGAAGGATAAGACGTTGGCAGAGGTATGGCGCCATTTTGTGCTGGTCACTTTTATTCTCCACAGTATAGTAGAAGCATGGAGTCTGCTCTATACACCTTTGCTTTATTCCTGCTCTCGTAGCTTTAACTGATTCCCTCGTTCTGGTGTATATACTTGTGCAGCCACTGTATGTGACAGCAGCTCTCCAGCACTGATCGGCCATGATCGGAAAGAAAAAAAAAACCCTAATCCTGACTGTGTAACCCTTTCCGTACCACAATCAGCGCAGATCGTTGTACTGACCAATGGAGGGGGCTCACTCCTTCACCTCACCGCCAACCACTGGGGCTGTTTCATGCAGTCAACGTGGATCTTATTAAGGGTCTGCAGAGCTGTATAATACAAGTAAAGCACCTGGTAGGTTTGCTTTAACACAGTGTTCCTCAACTCCAGTCCGCGGGACCCACCTACCGGTCATGATTTGAGAATATCCCTCAGAATGAATACCTGTGGTAAGTCCTGATACATTGACACTAATTGTATCACCTGCTCAATACGAAGGAAATCCTAAAAACCTGACCGGCAGGTGGGCCCTGAGGACCGGAGTTGAGGAACCCTGCTTTAACAGATGCCTGGTCATTTTACATGCACAGACTATTATACGATGTTCCATAGACATTTGACCTTACATTACAGTTAAAAAAAAAATATGGGAATAGAACAAAAAAAGGTAAAAAAAAAAAATAATACAATACATGTATAGAATAAACAGTATTTAATAGCAAAAAATAATGTTATTTAGTCAATTTTGGTGAACAGTGTAAAAAAAGGAAACGTCAAAGTAGCATTTTTTTTTTATATTTCACCATTCTAAAAATCAATATGAATTAGATATGTATGTATCCCAAAATAATTATATAAAAATCTGGTACTCGTCCGGGAAAAACAACTATGTTGACTCAAAAATGAAAAAAGTTTGGAGAGATACAATGCTGTGAGGGAAAAACAAAATCTTAAGGGGTTAATCATGTCCAATGTTTTGTTCCATATTCCAGAAAGAAAGATTTTATGAAGGCGGCTTCATGTTAACAAAACCTTCATGTGTGGAGCTGGCCAATCTGATCATCAACTGCATGAACTACGACGCCAACAGAAGACCCTTCTTCAGAGCAATAATGAGGGAGATCAATAAGCTGGAGGAGCAGAGTGAGTGCTGGAGCCACGGGCTGGGAATACAGCAGATGGTTCTCTGGACATGTGTCCTCCAGCCGTCTCTTCAGTCATGGTCTTAAAGGGGTTTTACCAGGGCTTTTAGGTTGGTAGCCTATATCAGTATAAAAATCCTGGCAAAACCCCTTTAAAGACCTCTACTTGTTATTTTAGCGTCTGTTCACATCTGTGTGATGCTTTTTTTTCTGGCAAAAAGGGCAGAACCCATTATAATATATAGTCAATGGAATCTGTTTGTGGCGTTTATGTTTATTCTGTAATTGGATCCAGCATTGTGTTGATGTTCCCATTAGGTTGCGTTCACACAATGGTGTCACACAGCCATTTCCTCATGGAAATCAATGGGCCAGTTTTTAAAGGGGTATTCTCATATTAGACAATGGGGGCATATCGCTTGGATATGCCCCCATTGTCTTATAGGTGCGGTCCCACCTCTGGGACCCGCACCTATATCAAGATCGGAGGGGGAGCGCTGTGCCTGGAGGACCCCAGATTTCCCGGGGTCCGGCCACCACCAGGTGCAACTCCCCCGCTGCTCCCATTGAAATGAATGGGAGCGCACTGCACATGTGCGGCCACCGCTCCCATTCATTTCTATGTATCCGACGGAAATAGCTGAGCCAGCACTCGGCTATTTTCTCCGGCCCCATAGAAATGAATGGAGGGCGGCTGCGCATGCGCCCTCCTTTTACTTTGGAAATCTGACAACTTTGGTGGAGTGGGCAGATGATTTATGTTTTTGGGGAGCCTTGACTATCCCCATTGTCTGCCATCATGGGAAAGCGGGATCAAGCATGTTGGGTGTTGCCTGATACCTTGGTCCCAGAGGCGATGTCACTGCTGGAGGAGTTTGGCAGCTACTTGTTCCCCACTCCCGTTTGCACATGTAAACACTTGATTAGTGAGCTGTGTGTTTTTTGGGGGTTGTCATCATTATACAGAGTACTGAACTGATTGCCATTGCTGTATTCTCTCTCAGATCCAGACATTGTTTCAGAAACTTCTCATTCTACACAAGTTGATCCAAGCTTGTTTGAGAAGAGGTTCCTGAAGAGAGTGCGGGACTTGGGAGAGGTGAGTGCGGCTTCCTTCCTCTCCTTCTATGATCGGCTGAATTCATCTGATTCCTGTTAGATAAACGTTCCTCTTATCCGACAGGGTCACTTTGGGAAGGTGGAGTTATGTCGATACGATCCTGAAGGTGATAACACCGGGGAGCTGGTGGCTGTGAAATCCCTGAAGCCGGGAACAGGAGGAACCCACATCTCTGACCTCAACAAGGAGATCCAGATCCTGCGCAATCTATACCATGATAACATAGTCAAGTACAAGGGGATCTGTGCCGAGGACGGTAAATCTCATGCTTTAGATCTCATCATTATAGACGTTATGGAGGGAATTTATGATATCTGAAGTCAGTTTTGCTTGAGTCTGCGTTGGTGTACTTTGAGCCAAGTTGACCTTATGTCGCGTGTTTTTGGTAAAATTTGGTGCATCTTAAACCCCTAACATTTTTTGTCTAAAAAAAAAAATGCTACTCCAGTTTTTGACACCACCCCCTAGTGGAGTGAGATTGGGACTTTGTTTTCCCAGCTAAAAAGTTGCAAGTGATTAATCTGGAGCGCAACCAATTAACAGCCAACCACAGCCACAGTCCAAAACTGGAGTGAGGCCTCGTTCACATGTACGTGGATTTCCATGGACCGCGGTCTGTGAAAACCCGTCCTGCTAAGTGCAGGAGTGCACAGTGTCATTGGTTGCTATGACGCTGTGTGCTTCGTGCCGCCGCTATTGTACAGTAATTCACTGGTAGCAACCAATGACGCCGTGCGCTCCTGCATTCAGCAGGACGGCAGACTGGGTTTTCACGGACCGTGGTCCATATGTGAACGAGGCCTGAGTAATGTAAAAAAAATGCTGAAAGTCGCCATGTTTGTGCAAGTAAGTCCCAAAAAAATCACACAAAAAAACTTTTTTTTCGCAGTTTTCTCATAAACTTCTTTATAGAACCTGAAAAAAGCCAGGAAAAACTTTAAATATTGCAAGATAAAAAAAAGTCACCAAAAATATCAAAAACATTCAGAAACACTGCAGAAATAGCATGTGAAGAAATCCTAAAAAAAAACATGAAAAAAACCCACATGAAATTTGTGTTTTTTACAAGCTTTTTTTGAGGGTGGCGTTTTTAGTCTCACATCTTACTTTAGTTTTTTTTCCCCTCTATAGAGAAGTCTTTGGGAAATACCCCAAGGGACTAAACAAGCCAGTGTTTTATAATATTCTACTGGACAACATGTAACATTTGGCTGCTGCGTTTTTTGCTCCAAAAAAAAAAAATTTCTGTGAAAAAAAAAAACTTGATGTGAAACCGCCCTAACAATCCTTTTACTCTGGATCTCAGTGGTCCGCACTTCTTTGGGGCGTTGCCAGGGTTGCGACCAAAGCAAGAGGGATTATTTGAGGCTGTAGAGGCCTACAAGTAACTCCTTGTACGCAGGGCATCCTGCTATTCTGCACATCCAAAAATGCTGTGAGAATGAGAAATACGTGTTCACATTTGGTAAATCAGCATGTTCCTCTGGGTTAAGGAAGGAGATAAGCGTCATAATTTACGTGGCTCCCGTCTTCCCGGGACTTTCACTTCCTTGTTACATATAGTAAGTCGCTCCATGAAGAGACTGAAGGATCCGCACTTGCAGCAGTTTTACAGACTGGGCTTTGCCTTGTTGTAAATCTCTTGCTTCTTGTATTTGCAGGTGGCAGCGGCATTAAATTAATCATGGAGTATCTCCCTTCTGGAAGTCTAAAGGAATACTTGCCGAGGAATGTCAACAAGATAAACCTCAAGCAGCAGCTGCAGTATGCCATTCAGATCGCCAAGGTACGTCCAACTATTGACTGAGGTCTGCAGCTTTCCATGACAGCAAGCAGAGATCTTAAACTGTGAATGGAAACATTCTGTAACTAGACCGGATACTTCTCACTGCTGATATTTCCTACACTTTAGACAATTTTCTGTGAGCCAAATACAGCAGCAGCTCACGTCTCCTGTGCTGGTGGTTTGTTACAGTGTGTCAGTGTAAAGCATCCAAGCGATTTAACTCACTGAGGATTGTCTGGCTATAAATGTAGCAAACTGTCCACTGTGAGAAATATTAGGTCTGCAAATTTTCAACTTTTGCGTGGAAACAAGTTTCCATTCACTGACAAAGTCGAAATCTTGAAAGTATTCATAAACTGAAACGCAGCATCAGGGCTCATGCACATGAACGTATTTTCTTTCCGTGTCCGTTCTGTTGTTGTGAACCTTATGCGGAACTATTCATTTCAATGGGTCCACAAAAAAAACTGAAATTACTCTGTGTGCATTCTGCAAAAAAAATGAAAATGTCCTATTATTGTCCACATTACAGGACAAGGATAGGACTGTTCTATTAGGGGCCGGCTGTTCCGTTCCGCAAAATACAGAACGCACACGGACGTCATCCGTATTTTTTGGGGATCTGTTTTTTTTGCAGACCACAAAATACATAAGGGCTCGTGCACACGACCGTAAGAGTCAGAACTTAAATTGATTGAAGCCACTGCAGGAAAAATGTAGTAGTATATGGTGACCTTCAAATGAATGGCCGACCATGTAAATATATGGTCTTCGAGAATCCGGCACTATGGGAGATGCCGTTACAGAGGGGGGTCCTAATAAAGGTTTGTGTTCATGAGAAAAATAAACCCTCATCACAAAGTTCTCCTGCCATGTGAAGTATTGATGGTCTTTGATGTAGCGCTCTTATTACTGCGCAGGGCATGGCTTATTTGGGCTCCTGTCAGTACGTCCATCGCGATTTAGCTGCAAGAAACGTCCTGGTGGAAAACGAGCACAGAGTGAAGATCGGAGACTTTGGATTAACCAAAGCGATTGAAACGGACAAGGAGTATTACACGGTGAAGGACGACCTGGACAGTCCGGTGTTCTGGTAATTACACTATTACTATATTTATCGGTTATCGCACCACACACAGAACGGTATTTATACCCAATCCAAAGGTCAGTCCAAGAATCCAGTAGTTTAGGGGGCGTGAACGAGCAGAAACACCCATTGCCCGTGTAAACAATCCTAGCCTCGTCCGTATTTCCTGTTCTTGTACCGTGTCCCTTGTCTTCCAGGTACGCCCCCGAATGTTTGCTGCACTGCAAGTTCTACATCGCCTCCGACGTCTGGTCATTCGGAGTCACCTTGTATGAAATACTGACCTACTGTAATTCCGAGTACAGTCCAATGACGGTAATGATCCTGTTTGTGCGCATTTTTTTATACCGTCCCTACAAGTTTATTATATGAAACAATATAAAAACAAAGTCACGTGTCGCCATAAATGCAAATTATTGATACAAGTTCTGATTACTGCCTTTAATTACACAATTATCTTCATTTTTATTTCTTTATAGATGTTTCTCAAAATGATTGGACCAACTCAAGGCCAGATGACAGTGACTCGTCTCGTCAGGATTTTGGAAGAAGGAAAACGTCTACCTCCTCCTAAAAACTGCCCTGATGAGGTAAATACGTAGTCAGGGAGCCTGAAGTCCGTATGACACCTGACGATTTTCGGTAGATGATCTCTAATGAGCGTGGTGTAGTGTAATACTGCCCCGATTGCCTGATGTATGGGCAATCCAAATCTTTCGACATGTTAAAAAATTATCATTTGCATGAGGCAGATCGTGGTGTCTAATCACTGTCTACTGCTGGCAAATTACTTTAGAGCATTGGGATCGCTTCTCCTTATACTGAGGAGGAGATTGCTGCATGTAATAGCAGCAGTCTCCTCTACTAGGGAACGCTTTCCTCCTGACAATTGTCCGCCACATCGGGCTGTGTAATACAGGCTTCACCTGTGAAGCAGCCAGTCGTCATTGTCGGCTAACGTGTTTTCAGGATGCAACAAGGTTTAATTTGCTCATTTGTCAGTACCTGGTATATTCTGTCATTCTCCACGTTCTGTATGCTGCACCTAGAGGCGCATATCATGTGTGCGGTTTTATATACTGACTGTTCTGTTGAACTATGTTCTCATGCAGTGAGGTGTATTATGGCTCTGTGTAACTTACAATATACAGAGGTATAATATGGTACCCATAGATTTGTGTGCTCCCTGCTGTATTTTCATATGCCTCCAGTTAAAATCAGAGGATACTTTATTATTCTATTAATATCTTAATATGGCATTGTATGGAGCATCATTCAGTGACATACAAAGCCACAAGAACCCAGGGCAGAGGCCTAAATCATACTGACTCCATGTTTAGACCACGTTCTGAAGTCAGGGTCCCTGCTGCCCTTCACTTCATGTTAAGGCAGGAACTGAAGCACAGCAGGGACCCCAACACCATTGGGACGGCAGTGAATGGGTGAGGTAAGCAGGTTTTTTTTTACAGAATGTACAGTCCTTTGTAAAACTATTTTGCAGTGGAATACCCCTTTAAATTTTCTTTCACATACATTGGGGAGAGTGACACTTCTTTTACCTCCAGGTCTATCAACTGATGAAGAAATGCTGGGAGCAAAACCCAAGTCATCGTGATTCCTTCCAGACCTTAATCCAAGGCTTCACAGACCTGATAAATAAGATGTAGATTGAGTGGAAGACGACTAGAATTGCTGCTCCCATGGATGCATAATCTATATCCAGAATGTCAGTCTTCCTCAGCAAGACTAAGGCCTTTCTACTGGACGTTTCGGGACCAGTGGGGGCTTAACCAGCGAACTACGCACAGTGCCCAAAGACACCTGCCTGGGTTATCCCACCAACCATATGAAAACAGACTGTGGAATCCATTCCGACTTGGTGCAGATGTTCAGTTCTTGACCCTTCTGGGTCTTTCTGCTGAAGGGCAAACAAAGGAGCAGACCACAGACTCTGAGCGACGGCACGTGAGACTCAGCATCACAGTATAGGTCATCATATCTGTATTTCATCTTATAGCGATGCAGGAATTGTTTACAGCTTTTGTCGGAATTTTTAGCTCTGCCACCCGGGATTGGTGCCATAGTTACTCTATTATCTAGCTGTCAGCCGCTTGCACCTCTGCATAGACGCCAGTGCTGACTGTAGCTTTATAGACGTTCTCCGTATGTAGCATTTTCCAGCAACTCCTTTACTAGTAAGCTGCTCTCAGTCCCTCATCAGCAGAGGGCTGTCTGGTTCTTTTCTATTGATGTTGCTATATTTTCTGTTTTATCACTAGGGCAACACATCCTCCCATGTCCAAAAAAAACTGATAAATCAAAAAATAACCTTCTAGCCAGAGCTTCAGATCTCTTGCAGGAACAGATATAACTGCTTAAGTCTGGCTGCCTGTTTACCACCACTAGGGGGAGCTTATTGCTTTTGGGTTCACTGTAATAAATATGCAGTAGGCGCCCTCTATTGGTGGCTGCTGGCAGTCAGTTAGTACTGCTCTTTCATAAAACTTTGTTTCGATCGGTGGAGGCTGCAGCTAATTATGAAATGGCAATCACTCAGCTATTCCTAGCCAGTGGATGTGGCTGGTATACAGAAAGTTCAGCCATATTGGAAGCAATGTTTCCTACTTCCCTTCCAGCATATTAACCACCTAACTGTTCTGCCTGCATCCAGCTCGGGCAGTGTGAAAAGTAGCTAACTGGAGGGGGAGGGCTGATTTAGATGGTGATATCTCCTCAATGGTAGCAGCTAAGAAACATACAACTGGTCTTGTCTGAAAGCTGACAGTCCAGGCTTTCATACCAGACCATCATGACAGCTAAAGTCCAAGCACCAGAGGAGAAATCACTGTTAGAAATAAACGTGAGTAAAACCTGTTTTTACTTTCATTTTCAGCTGCATTCACAGCATCCCGATTTTTATCAGCGACATCTTTCTCTGTCCTGAACATATTGCTGTCATGTTGGTATTTTCTGAAAGCTTGGAATGTCTGCTTTCAAACAAGTTTCATGTTTCTAGCTGCTACCATTCAGGAGGTAGCAACATCTACTTTTCCCACTGCTGGAGCTCCACTCTGGCAAAACAGTTAGGGGGTTAACCTGACACAGGGTGGCCCCATTTGAGAGCTGCACAGTCTTGTTTTTACCCACTCTCCCTCTAATCAGGTAACAGCTGCCCTTTTTTCTATGACGCTTCTGATGTAAATAGTTGGCTTTGTATTCAGCCCTCACACCTGCTGCTTCTGTGTCCAGAAATCTCTATAAGATAGGTAAGTGCCCGGTGGGTGACTGTGCCTCCTCCGAGGAGACAGCACTGGATTTCCTGCATGTAAATGATGAGGATTTAAAGTGGAAATGAAATAGGAATGTTTTGTTTTCTAACATTTTTGGTGCAACTATTAATGTGAATTTAAGCACTTTGTAACTATTTCTATAAATAAATATTCTGTGAAACAAATGTCTGTGCAGAATGAGATCAGTACCTATGTGTGCCCCCCCTAAATCTGTAAAGAAATTACAGATATTGCACCTTCTAAAGATGAGGGGAGTCTCGAGTACAATCTGTGGCAAAATTCACATTTTACATGTGGATTTCCACCAAGAGCTACTCCTGAATTTTCCACTGCATGTAAAAAAAAATTGTCCAGTCTAAAAGACAAAACCGTGCGTCATTGGTGGAGGATTGGAGCTTCCTCGGTAATTAGCACAGCATGACATCCATACATAGGGTTGTGTCTGAGCAGAGCTACAGCACCAGAGTGGGACCCCTGTTGATGACAAACTGATAAGATACCAGTGCCCAGGGGGTTATGTTTGCCTTATGGACTCCTATATATTAACATCACAATGAAGTTTGGACAATGTTACTACCGTCTCTGTGATCCCGCAGGCGGTGAGTACGGTGAGGCTCCATTCACATTGACTGCACAAGCCAAATGTAAAAGTTCTAGTTCTTTATTGCTTTATATTTACAAAAGGAAAAACAAAATGTTTGCAGGCGGCTAAAGCGAGAACATAAGAAATCATCACAGCTCAGGGTAGAAAATATCTACAAATCGTCACCGAGATTTAGCTGCTTTTATATAACAATTCAGCCTGAGAAATTTTCATATCATTTAGGCAAAACTAACCCTTTCAGTGCCAGACTAAATGGCTTACAAAATCACTTTAACCCACATTGTGCATCTTTGGGTGTGAAGGTGGAGTCGTGTATGTGCAAATGTTTTAATAGACCTTCTTCCTCTTGAAGTAGGCATCGCTGTCGCCTGGGGCCTGGCCATAGTGCTCGGAGTATCCAGGGCCGGCATCTGGGCTGGAGAGAAGGTACGATCTTTTCCCGCTGCCTGTTACCTGCCATTACAACAACAACAGCATGAAGCATCAGCAGGCAGCTCGTCTTATTGTACAGGTGAGCCTGAACTAAGCTTCCAGGCTCATTATTATGTTATCCCAGTTCAGGCCAGCAGGTGGCAGCACTGAACTGGGATATAACAATTTCAGTACAGAAAAAATATGAGCAAATCTGATGATTGCAAGTTGTGGTCCACAAGTTAAAAAGTTTTGAAACATAAAAATTCAAATTATCCCCCTTTCCCCAAAATAAATAAATAAAATTTCATGGGCATTTTTGCACATAAAAAAAATAACTGACCATTGCTAAGTAAAAATGTGAGACAAATTACACGTGTGTGATATCGCTGGATTTGTACTGAACTGGAGAGTGAACAGCGTAAAAAAAAAAAAAAAAAAAAACTGTTGGAAGTGTTTTTTTCCAATTCCATCCCTTTTGGATTTTTTTCCCTGCTTCCCACTACATCCTATGCAATATTAAATGGTGCCATCAGAAAGTAAAACTTGTCCCACAAAAAACAAGCCCTCATACGGCTACGTGAATGGAAAAATGATAAAAAAAAAATTAAAAAAAAAAAGTTATGGCCCTGGGAAGGAAAGGTGTTATCTAGCAATATATAATAATGACCTATCCTCAGGCAAGGTCATCATTACCAGATCGGCAGGGTTCCTGACACCCCTGCCAACATGTTGTCCATGTGACATCACCGCAGAATTTGTCATGTAAGGGCTCATGAACACAAGCTGGAGCCGCATGCACTTTTTTGCGGTGTGGAGGCACAAACAGAAAACCTACGATCCGTGCCTCCATTTCGCACCACATCTCTCGGAGTGGGGACCCATTCAAGTGAAGCTGTGAAATTTGTGTGCATGAGCCCCTAGTTTTTTTGCAGGAGGATCCCTAGGGTGGTCTGGTTTCTTCCTAAAATCGGACAACCCCTTTGACAGACTATTATAATAGCTACATATTCCAGCTTCTGGAAAAAGACATGCACTTTATATGTCATCCACACGACGTGGTCACGCACCTTTTCTGCAGACGTAACTCCAGGCTGGTACAATGCTTGTGCGCTCGCGTAGTAAGTGGGCGGTGCTTGGACATATGTGCCGTATTCTCCGTAACCCAAAGTGGAAGACGACTACAGAAAAAGACAAGAAAGATTAAAGAGGTCATACAGGATTAGAAAAATATGGCTTTCTTTCAGAAACTGCTCCACACGTGTCCATGTGTTTTCTCTGGTGTTACTGCTCAGCTCCACTGGAGTGAAATGGACCGAGCCGCAGCAGCACACACAACCTGGAGACAGGTGTGGATCGGACCGAGCCGCAGCAGCACACACAACCTGGAGACAGGTGTGGATCGGACCGAGCCGCAGCAGCACACACAACCTGGAGACAGGTGTAGCGCAGTTTACAGAAGAAAGCCGCCATGTGTTTTTAGGATGGCCGAGGTACACAGAATGTAAATGCTCTCACACGTCACCTGCCGGCTGCTGCTTCTAACAAAAAAACCATACGTAGATGCAGATTCTGGCTCTTGACCACCTACGCTTTCTAAACATAAATGTCTGGATGTGGGGGGAGGGGAGGCCTTCATTCTGCCGCATAGACTCTTTCTGAACACCCACGACAGAAGGTGAATAATTTACCTGTGTCTTCTAGATTCAAGACAAATATTTGCAGTTCAACCCACTCCATCCTCTCCGCATCTGTTCTCCTGCCACTCTGGCATTTATAGCTGGGGAAGGGGAACATGCTTAACCCACGACATAAATTTGGCAGCTCGATATTTTCAGGGGATGGTTCTGGCATCTTATTAAAACCTAACTCCTCTTGAACTGTTAAGGAAATACTCCGACAGGAAGAACCTCCATGCCTGCCCTTCCAAACTATAACAACTCCTTTATAAACTGTGCATCCACGAAGGGAGTATTTAAAGGGTATGCACACCCCTGCAACCATCTTATTACACCAAAGCTTTTAGAAATGTAAAATGATTAATGGATTTACCAGTACAGTCTGGTGCATGAATATTAAGGGCTATAGACCACTTTGCCAGAATTTTTTTATAGTCCCAATGCATATAAAACTAAACTCTGCACGCTCAATTTAAAAAAAAAAAAACATTTTACATCTACAGCTCCTATGCAGTAGGAACAAGCCCCTCGTAGTCTGATCCTGCACTCATAAAACTCATGTCACTCCACTCCCAGTTTGATAGCCTACAGACAGTGGGAAAAAAAAAAAAAAAGGAGACGGCAAGGAGTGTAAGACCAGACTACACCACGGGTTTGTTTGTAGTCTGTAACCATGGAGACACAATCTTGAAAATTCTGTTTTGTGCAAAGTTGCTCTGTGTTTCAAATATCTGCAAAAGTGCCCATACCTTAAAAATAGATGCTTTACTGAAAACGGTTTGCTTTCCTTCTTTATAAACACCCTACTGCTCCTATGTTCTACTCGCAGGAACAAGGAGAAAAAGTTTCTACTCCGTTTAATAAGCCATGTGTGAAACGTCTCTTCTTACCTGGCTGCTGTCACCTGGAGTATCAGCCTGGGCGCCGCCATACGTGGAGTACTGGTCATACCACTGCTGCAGGGCCTCCTGGAACACACCACCAGAGAGTCATCATCATTAGACAGTCACCTACCCACAGCAGGGCGGCAAAGCGACTACACGCTTTACCTGAGAGTAATCCCCGCACTGCTGGCTGTAGGTGAAGTATCCGTCCAGCGCTGGCTGTGCAGCTGCTGTGTCCTGAGAGATTAGTCCGTCCATACCATGAGACTGAAGGGCCCTGATTGTCATTCCTAGGTAACAGAGATTGGATTAAATACGGATAGGCCATTAATATCTGATGGATGGGGGGGCTGACTCCAGGCCATCCCCGCGCCGATCAGCTGGTTGAAGACAAATGCTGCAGTCTTCTCATAGTATACCAGGAACAGCGCCGTACATTGTATAGTGGCTGTAACTAAATCTCATCCACTGCAATGGGACTGATGGATGTGATGTCACAGGCTGCGGTACTCAGTTGACCTACCCTGATTACAAGTTATCAGTGTTTAACCCTTTAATATGTTCAGTTCTGATTCTAAGGCGCTCGGGGTCCTCTCTGCAGAAATTACAATGTTCAGGTGGATACAAATGGCCTGCAATGTACAGGACTGTTGACGGATCTTCCCATTTGTACAATCACTTTACACGTCTCTCCATTATATAAGCTACGTAGTTACCAGGAAGCACGCTGGCCAAGTTCAGGTACGGGTTGGTGCTTAGCCGAATGTCCCTGGGCGGCTCCCCCAGCAGTGACGTCTGACTGGTCGTCTTGTTCTACGACATAAAACGTTGACTTTACAACGTTGTAATAATTCAGTACAGAACATGTCATATTTCTATGGGACAGAGCAGCAAGGTCATTGTATTATTCTCACAAAGAAATCTGTAAACCGAACGTCCACCTTGATGGGTTTAGGTTCAGAAATTATATACGAATGTACAGAGCTCCGAATCTTGGCACAGAAAGAACTAAATGATAGAAGCTGGCTCCCTGTGGTCACCACTAGGGGGAGCCTATGAGCTTACTCCGTTCTGTATTATTATGGAGTTCAATGTATAAGAAGTATGCAGTCAGCTCCTTGGCTCCCTCTAGTGGTGGAAATTCTATATTTTTCTAAATACCATAAACGCCAAAGTACAATTGTTAAATAGGTTAGATCTTGTTACATCCACAGCAGGGGCTTTTATATAAAACCTAGAGGGTTATTCCCATTTCAGCAATTTGTCACCAGGATCAGAATACACACATTCACTTCCACAGGAGTTAAAGGGGTTTTCCAAGACTTAGGGGAGGTCATCTGTATCTGATTGGTGGAGGTCCGACACCTGGGACAAATGTGTGGCTTACAATGTACTGAGTGATTTCCAGCAGCTGTAATCTCTGCATAGTGCCAAAGAGCTTGGGTCTCTATCGAGTATTGCTACCCTGTCGTTCTGGACATCATTGGTGGTCTGCACCCATGTGCTTCCTCTTTAGGTGGTTTTCCCCTTTGAGAGATGCCATTACATTAAAAGGGGTTTTCTGAGATTTTGAAACTAATGACCTATCCTCCAGATAGGTCATCAGTATCTAATCGGTGGGGGTCTGACATCTGGGACCCCGCCAATCAGCTGTCTGAGAAGGTACCAGCGCTCCTGTGAGCTCCGTGGCCTTCTCTTAGTTTTTCCTAGGCCAGTGACAACACATTCATCGATCACGTGGCCTAGGAGCGGCTCCACCTCATAGAAGTGAATGGGGCTGAGCATGATACCAGGCACGGCCACTATACAATGTACGGCGCTGTGCTTGGTGAGCTGAGAGAAGGCTGTAGTGCTCACAGGAGAACCGGTACCTTCTCAAACAGCTGATCAGCGGGGGTCCCGGGTGTCGGACCCCCACCTATCAGATACTGATGATCCTGAGGATAGGTCATCAGTTATAAAGTCTTGAAAAACCCTTTTAAGGATACTTTGCTATGTCCCTGACCACGGCCACAACATTCAAACTGTAATCATTGTAGAATGAGAAGTTCTACAACTTCCATTATACGTTGCGTTTCATTTTCTATACAACCACTTGCGGTCAGTGAATGAGAACATTTAGAGGCAGTAAATCCTGCACGAGTCAATAGAGAAGATGATGCAATTGTATCCAGGCTAGACAAGGCACCGTGAATTAAATATCCTGGACCACAGACTGATACATTGTAACAAAATGTGTAGATCTGCTGCTGTGTTTGGCTTGACCACTGGGTGGCAGTGTTGTAGCTGTATTGTGCCCCCATTACTTTACCCACTCTATTATCATTGTTGTTAAACCAGGAAACTAGAAAAAATTAAAAGGTCAGTGTACATTTCATGAATCAGAACCCCCTGTGGTGTGGTGGGGGCATACCGGCCATCCCATCAGTCATGATCCACCCAATGCACTCACTGAAGGGTTAAATAACACCACAAGGACTATGAGACCCCCGGTAACTGCACATCTCCGGTGGAATGATTTACATCCCCCATAAGCAGCATTAATGCTCACCACGTGCAGATGGTCGGCGGTGCTGGTCTGGACGTGCTGTGGGTTCTGTCCTGGCAGCAGTGAGCCCTCAGATGCCCCCGGGGCAGACAGCTTGTCCTGGGGTAGACGGGGCAGCGCCGAGTGCTGATTGTGGTAAAAGGGTAACAAGCCTGGAGGTAAAGGAGGAACACAAGTTATAAGAACACGTTCCGCTCCCCCTGATATCTAAACCTGCCACACACATCAGATAAACATCAATGGGACCCACAGACACGTGTACGATTGGGGGACATCAGACCCTTACCCTGTTATCTCAGATGTAACCTAATGTTAACCCTTTCACCCTCAGGTAGTCACATAATGGGTGAATATCGCCAGACAGTGCACTGGTGTCTAAATACCTCTAGAGAGATTTTCAGTGCCAGTTTGCCTACTTTAAGAATAATGGGGCACATTTATTTAGTTTTAGATGCCCGTCTTAATAAACCCCTAAGCTGGCGGTGGATCCGCCAAAGTTATGAAGAGGCGCCAGTTCTAAATGTAAGACAGCTTCCTAAAACAGGGGACCTGGCCGGAGCGGGGAGGAGTCGCAGATTGCACCTGAAATACGCCTAATATAGGTATATTTCAGCTTAATAAAATGACCCCCAATTATTAGGATTGATTATTGCTTATTTTTTTGGTGGCTCTAATACATTATTTGTATCGTCTCTTCTGTTTTGCTTTTTTGATGTATTTTACATTCAGACTTTTATTTTGCACTTTTAGCCTCTTGTACATTTTTTTTTTGTTTTTTATTCCGATCGTTTTTGGTAAAGATTGTGGTAAATTTACTGGAAACCTGACAGAGGCCGTTATCAGCCCTGCGGTCAGAGATGATAGAGGCTCAGCTGTCCTGGAGATCAGAGACAGAAATGTGAGAAACTCTGCGGAATAACAGATTAGCGGCCACAGCGCCATCTGATAAACGCTCGCCATATACGGTGTATAAGTGACACATTAACTGGCAGAGGTCCAGGGCAAACTGTTAAGCTGGGCATCGCATTAATGATTGCCGACCATAATGTGTACGTGAGGCCTCATAGCTTTCCCTAGAGGGCAGATGTTAGGGAAGGGGGGGGTTCAGGTTGACGAAGATCAAGCTGTTTGATTTCAGCATGTCCGATCTGGCAGCAATTTAACTCCCCTCTGTAAACACATGCATGCTCGGCCAACAGCTATCTATCGTGTATGGCCGGCTTTGGGGTGAACTCGCACCCGGCAGATGTCATTCCAGCGGCATCACGTGCACAGATTTCTAAATTCAGATGAAATTTTCACAACAAACCTGCTGCATGTGAACAGAACCTTATCGTTGGACTGTTCTGATCCAGGAGCTGCACTCTATCCCCACAGAAGCATTTCTCTGATTGAGCCATTTCTTAGTAAAGTTGGGGGTGATGACAGATAATGGCTGCCACTCAGCTTTCCCTGGCTCCTGAATGGTCCTTCAGCACAGTATAACCAGGTGGATTTGCCGTGCAGGAGTCTAGGAAAGCTGGGTGTGGAAGCAGCCATTATCCGTTGTCACCCAGCTTTCCCATAACCATACATGAGGAGCACTAGGTGTGCAGCTGCTTAATTCCTGATATGGCCAAGTTAACCCTTTAATATCTGACCCAGTGCCGTCCATTACTACCCGCACAATAGATAATAGACTGAGAATCTATATTACCTTTCGGCATGTCTCTTTGTGCGGCCTCTGCTGATCCTGTCTGCGCCGTACCCATCGTGGTCTGTAACATGGAGACCGGGGCTTCTCCCAGAAGACCAGGTTTCTATCACCAAGGGGAAAAAAAACACATAAGGTACAAGCCAAGACATGGAGGGAGGCTGCAGAGCGCCCCCTAGAGTCTACTCACACTGTTATTGGACTGGGAGCTCTTCAGCTGCAGAAGTTGCTGCTGCGCCATCTGCAGATGGGAGAAGTTTTGCAGCATGACGTTACCTGGGAGTCCCGGCTTCTGTGCAACAAGAAAATAAAGGTCACATATGGTCTGAATGTAACATTGGAAGATCCGAGCACTGGACTAAATCACCCCACCGGCGTCAGCAAAGATCCCTACACAGTGAAGCAAACCCTCAGTGGAAGTAAATTAGTAACCCGTTCATGAAATACACAGAATAAGCCTTCACATATACCGACCATCTGCCTAATGCCCTGAGCTGCTGAGGCCTGGACTCTACAAGACCTCTGAGGAGTCCTGCGGTATCCGGCCTGTTAGCAGTTACTCGGTGCGGCCTCCATGGATCGGACTTGTTTTCCAGCACATCCCACAGATGACGATCGGATTGAGATCTGGGAATCTGGAGACAAGTCATCACCTTCATCTCTCTGTCATGTTCCTCATTCCTGTGCAGTTTCTGCAGTGAGGCCGGGACATTATACAGAGGGCACTGCCATTAGGGGGCACCGCTGCCATGTAGGGGGTACTTGACTGTACAATGGTTAGGTAGGTGGTACAAGTTACCTCTACACGACACCAGGACACAAGGCTTCCAGTAAAACATTGCCCAGGACATCACACTGCCTCTGCCGACTTGTCTTCCCATAGTACACCCGGTGCCATCTCCTCCCCAGGTGACGTACCCGGCCGTCCACATGATGTAACCTGATTCATCAGACCAGTCCACCTTCTTCCTTTGCTCCATGCTCCAGTTCTGATGCTCATTGGACCATTGAGGGCACTTCTGGCAGTGGACAGCGGTCATCATGACTGGTCTGTGGCTACACAGCGAGTTGCGATGTCCTGACACCTTTCCATCATCATCTGCAGGAATGTTGTCAGCAGTTTGCTCGGCAGTACCTCTTCTGTAGGATCCGACCCGACGGCCTAGTCTTCACCCCACACACATTAACGAGCCTTGGGTGCCCAGTAACATCTTTGACGGTGTTAATGTTACGGCTGACCAGTGTTTGGCCACTGTCCCAGCGCCCTAGTCACCCAGCTTTCTAGAAGCCCATTATGCAGCACCTGGATGAACCGGGGTATAACTAGAGAGATCTGCCACCCAGGAGTCTCAGAAAGCTGTGCGACAACCTCAGTGGAAGCTGTAAGGATGGCTGCACCGGTTGCCACCCAGCTTTCCCAGATACAGATGTACATATACCAGGCCCACCTCCTGTGACCTCAGGCACGCTCGCCTCCTTACCTGGTGGAGCTTGTTGAGCTGTAGAAGTGCTTGGCTGACGGTTGGGTTAACAAAGTGCGGTCGTCCGGAAGAACCTGCGAGACACGGAGAGCTCAGAACACGGCAAGTGCCGGGAGGGAAGGCGTCCCGGGGACTGTTAAGGGGCGCTCACCGTGCTTCCCTGACCTTCCGCGATGTGGTGGCTGCAGGAGCATCTGCAGCATGGCGGGGTTATTGAGGCTCTGCATGATCTGCGCAGGGTTCGGCTCTGGAAGCAATCCCTTCCGGTTATTCTGCAGCTGGAGACAAGGACAAGTAGTCAGTGACTAATAGGAACTAGATCCATGTTAGTAATAGTACATTCTGCTCAGCATGCGGAGTTCATGTGGTTCAGCTGAAGTTTTGCTGCAATGTATAAGAGTAGAATGTGCAAAAGCGATCACCTCAGAGTCACTTATACCTTGTAGCAAACCCTCAGCTGTGTGAGCAGGTCTCAAGCAGGATCTTTTCCTGGGCTCCCTCCTGTAGGTCTATAGGTTTCATACATTGAACGCTGCTGATCTCTTACCATTCCCTGCGATGCCACAAGAGCGGCGAGCACGCTTCTGCCCGGGGACCCGGGGGCGCAGTAGGAGACCTGGATCCTGCTCCCGTTCACAGTCGCCCCGTCCAGCAAGTCCCTCACTTCCTCTGCTTGCTTGGCGGTTTCATACTCCACCACTGCAAAACTTCCAGAGTAACCACCTTCTTCCTCGGCCAGCTGCGGAGACAGAGGAGACAGTACAGACCATGAAGGAGGGCGGCATTATCAAAACTGGCGTAAAGGAAAACTAGCCTAGTTGCCCCTAGCAACCAATCAGATTCCACTTTCAGGAGCTCTGGTGGAATCTGATTCCCTTTACAACCAGTTTAATAAATCTCCACCATTGACATTTACATTGGCAACATAAAAGATTTGGGTCACACCCATCCTGAGGCATCGCTCCTCCGACCCCTCACACATACTGCTAAGATAGCAGATGCCTGCTCCCTCCACTAGGGGGCGAACTATACGAGCGGTTTATGACCCCTATATACAAGTGCCGCACCCTCTGCACTTTGATTGACAGGACCAGGAAGGTAAAAAAAAAAATCATCACACCTGTCCCTGTCAAATTACAGAGGGCGCTGCAGCTGCAAAGAGAGCAGAGCCTCTAGGTGTAATGGTAACTCCCCCGTTGCTCCTAGAGGCCTCATTTGCATATATTAAAGCTTCATATTTCCTCAGCAATGCGGACACATATGAACATGGGACCAACACAGATGTCTTCAGCTGCCAAGTGCACATGTAACAGGTCAGCCAGTGTCATAGGGACAAAACTGCTGACAGATGGACTTTAAAGCGAATGGGACTGAGCTGTAATACCGCACACTACCAGAAGATAATGCAATGTCTCTTCAGACAATCCCTTTAAGATTATCTGTGTATCTTCTCTGTATACAATGCTGCCTGTGTCTCTGAAGTCCTAAACTAGCCGAAGGCAGAAAAGCACCGAGCAGCATGGCAGAACTAATATAGATTTATACACTGTTTATGTCACTGCCAAAGGGCGGCCACATTATATATATATATATATATCTGATCTCTCTACATCATATGGAGTCACTGTGTACATACATTACTTATCCTGTACTGATCCTGAGTTATATCCTGTATTATACTCCAGAGCTGCACTCACTATTCTGCTGGTGCAGTCACTGTGTACATACATTACTTACCCTGTACTGATCCTGAGTTACATCCTGTATTATACTCCAGAGCTGCACTCACTATTCTGCTGGTGCAGTCACTGTGTACATACATTACATTACTTATCCTGTACTGATCCTGAGTTACATCCTGTATTATACTCCAGAGCTGCACTCACTATTCTGCTGGTGCAGTCACTGTGTACATACATTACATTACTTATCCTGTACTGATCCTGAGTTACATCCTGTATTATACTCCAGAGCTGCACTCACTATTCTGCTGGTGCAGTCACTGTGTACATACATTACTTACCCTGTACTGATCCTGAGTTACATCCTGTATTATACTCCAGAGCTGCACTCACTATTCTGCTGGTGCAGTCACTGTGTACATACATTACTTATCCTGAACTGATCCTGAGTTACATCCTGTATTATACTCCAGAGCTGCACTCACTATTCTGCTGGTGCAGTCACTGTGTACATACATTACTTATCCTGTACTGATCCTGAGTTACATCCTGTATTATACTCCAGAGCTGCACTCACTATTCTGCTGGTGCAGTCACTGTGTACATACATTACATTACTTATCCTGTACTGATCCTGAGTTACATCCTGTATTATACTCCAGAGCTGCACTCACTATTCTGCTGGTGCAGTCACTGTGTACATACATTACTTATCCTGTACTGATCCTGAGTTACATCCTGTATTATACTCCAGAGCTGCACTCACTATTCTGCTGGTGCAGTCACTGTGTACATACATTACTTATCCTGTACTGATCCTGAGTTACATCCTGTATTATACTCCAGAGCTGCACTCACTATTCTGCTGGTGCAGTCACTGTGTACATACATTACATTACTTATCCTGTACTGATCCTGAGTTACATCCTGTATTATACTCCAGAGCTGCACTCACTATTCTGCTGGTGGAGTCACTGTGTACATACATTATATTACTTATCCTGTACTGATCCTGAGTTACATCCTGTATTATACTCCAGAGCTGCACTCACTATTCTGCTGGTGCAGTCACTGTGTACATACATTACTTATCCTGTACTGATCCTGAGTTACATCCTGTGTTATACTCCAGAGCTGCGCTCACTATTCCCCTGCTCTTATGTGGATTTAGGTCTCCAGGCTGGTAACATATTTCATGTTCTTGCCCTCTGCTCGTTCCTGCACGTACATGAAGATCTCAGAGCGACATCTGTATAATTAAGTCTCCGGGCGTCTATCCGGCTGCAGCTACGACTTGTAGTAATGAGGAGGTTAATTATCTCCCTGGAAACCATCATCAGCCTGGAATAACCACAGCAGTTCCACCACCAGACCACTGCCAGTTACTGCGGCGACCTCTAGAGGGAGACATTCTAACACTCCCATATGGCAGCTAGACCCACAGACCAGGCCTCCGCTCCTCTAGGGGGATCCCCACTATAAAGTCTGTATGGATTTAGGCCTAATCACTGCAGGATAATGTATGTGCTCACATTCCTCCCCATATTAAGGATCTCTGCTTGCTGTCAGTGTCATTTACATTCAGAGACTCAGAACCCGTACAGCCCCAATATTCCTCACGCCTGAGTTTGCTACAATCGTATCTAGTGTAGGAGTTGAAGAGCAACACCATATTCTTTTCTGTCTATCTGGTACAATGTATCAGTGCAGGTCACATGTATCTGGATACACTGTTACCACTCCCTCAGCTGTAGCTAGGTCAGGTCTATACAGGTTTCCAGCCTCTTGGTGCAATTAAAGGGGTTATCCGAGGCTAAATAATGTCCCCCCCATATGCCGGGCCCCTCACACTGAACATACTTACCCGGGTCCCTGTGCCGCTCCTGGTCCCCACACCGTCGCTGCTGCTTCTCCCTGTGTGCGGATGAAAACATCCAGTATCGTGGGAGTTGGGGGAGGGGGGATATAGCAGCCAATGGCAGGTGGTGGCGGGGGCGAGCCTATCTAGCATCGCAGGTGACGCTAGGGAGACTCGCCCCTGTCCCTGCGGCCATTGGCTGCTATATGCCCCCCCCCCCCCAACGACACCGGATGTTTTCATCCGCGCACAGGGAGAAGCCGCAGCGGCGGTGCGAGGACCAGGAGCGGCACAGGGAGCGGGGAGCCAGGTAAGTATGTTCAGTGTGAGGGGCCCAGTATATGGGGGGACATTTTTTAGTCTCAGATAACCCCTTTAAGAAGGCTGTCATTCACTGCCTGCAAGCAGAAAAATAAAGAAAACTACGTAAATTAGAAAGTTGCAGAACTGAAAAAACATTACATTAAAACAGATTAACGAACGAGCAGTGTTTCATCTATTAACACGGACTACTGTTACACCCATCATCCTCACTACAACGCTGGATTTAGCTTTTTAACCTACTGTTAGAGAGAAGGGGGTGCAACATTAAAGGGATTCTGTCACCACGATTTTAGTGACAGAGTTTTTCACATCATCACATCTGTCACCTCGATTTGGTTAAAACTATACTTGTCCTAATACCATATGTCTTGTCATTTTAGAAAAAAATACCTTTTATTCACATGCAAATCGCCTCTATAAGGAGCCCAAGGGGCTGTCTCTCCGGCCGTTGCAGCTCAGCAGTGCCCATTCTCTTGGAGCCCAGCACCGCCCTACTGCTAATTATTCACTCCTTTCAGGACTGACGTCATTCTCCTGGTGTGCCGTAATCTCGCGCATGCGCGCTGGATCCATCTGTCTGCACTTGTGTGGTGTCCTGGTAGCAGCCTCAGCCAGCAAAACGCGAGATTACGGCACACCAGGAGAATGACGTCAGTCCTGAAAGGAGTGAATAATTAGCAGTAGGGCGGTGCTGGGCTCCAAGAGAATGGGCACTGCTGGGCTGCAACGGCCGGAGAGACAGCCCCTTGGGCTCCTTATAGAGGCGATTTGCATGTGAATAAAAGGTATTTTTTTCTAAAATGACAAGACATATGGTATTAGGACAAGTATAGTTTTAACCAAATCGAGGTGACAGATGTGATGATGTGAAAAACTCTGTCACTAAAATCGTGGTGACAGAATCCCTTTAAAGGGGACGTCCCATGAAACATGTTCTACAGTTTTCAAACCAGCACCTGGATCTGAATGCTTTTGTAATTGCATGTAATTAAACATTTAGCATAGCCACCCGCTGTTTTTTTTCTTATTTCTTTGACCTGCTCACTGAGATGGCCGCACATGCTCAGTTTCATCCTTCAGCTGCCCCCTGAGCCGCGACAGGGAGAGCTGAGACACGCCCCCTGAGGCCGCGACAGGGAGAGCTGAGACACGCCCCCTGAGGCTGCGACAGGGAGAGCTGAGACACGCCCCCTGAGGCTGCGACAGGGAGAGCTGAGACACGCCCCCTGAGGCTGCGACAGGGAGAGCTGAGAACACGCCCCCTGAGGCTGCGACAGGGAGAGCTGAGGCACGCCCCCTGAGGCTGCGACAGGGAGAGCTGAGGCACGCCCCCTGAGGCTGCGACAGGGAGAGCTGAGACACGCCCCCTGAGGCTGCAGCAGAAAAGACACTCCCCTTGAGCTGTCAGCTTGATATAAATCTAGAAGAGCAATGAATGTGGAGATCTCTGGATCCACGTGAGGTACAGGGCTGGTTCTAGCTTTGTTAGAGATTGTCATGTACTGTATGATGTCTGATTTTCATTTTTTACATTATTCATGGGATAACCCCTTTAAACTAGTTTTCTATCAGTTCAGCGAGGACCTGACCCTCAGCTCCCCCACCGATCAGCTGTTAGAGGAGGTTGCAGCGTCCATATGAGCGCTGCAGCCAGGGGCGGATTGGAAACTTAAAGTGGCCCTGGAAAAATACTAAAAGCGGCCCCATTTTGTAGATGGGTCCAAACTGATGGAAGGCAGGGCCAGCGATACCATATTGTGGCACATTACACCGCCCCAACAGAGCCAAATACCACAGTCCATCCCAAATACTGCCAGCAGCTATAAAATACATACCCAAAAACTTCCACTGTCCGGCCGTGAGGATGACTCAGGCGGCCCCCTGGGCATTGGCCCACCGGGAAATTTCCCTGTAAGGTCTATGGCCAATCCACCCCTGGCTGCAGCCTTTTCTGGCTCCGGCTACCTGCGAGCAGATCGTATAGTAGCAGAATTGGTCCTCACTGCACTAACCTGCAGCACCGCTACCAAGTAGACCCATGTATAAAAAATATATATATAAATTTTTCTTTTGTATTGTATACATGGGATAGGCTGCAGCTCTTGCACAAGCTCACCGCCCTTGTAATCAGGTGATCTGTGGGGTTGCTGAGAGCTGGACCCCCGACAATCTCATATCGATGACCTGTCCCAAGGAGAGCCCATCAGTTTCCTGAACCCAGAGAACCCCTTTAAGTAGAAGCAGCCATGGTATTGCCATTAAGGTGCTGCAGGAATCAGGAAAGAGTCTAGAAGGTGCGTGGGATCCACTACCTGGCAGAAGGTGGGCTCGTGCAGAGAGGAGAAGATCTCCGTCAGCTCCTCGGTATTGCTGTAGTCTTTAGGAAGCTTGTCGACACATAGGCACTTTGAATGGATAAAATCCGCCGTCAGCTGATTGACGTCTACCCACTGGGCGAAGAGGGTGAACTCCTCCAGCTGTTTGCCGAGCAGTTCCAGCCGGGCCTTGGACGCTGAGTCCTTTTTCATATACTCCACAAAGCCGTAGCCCTTAAAGTGTCCGCTGAGCTCGCTGTAGACCAGGAGGCAGCGCTCGATGCTTCCGTACGTCCGAACCAATTCCTCAAACTCCTGCAGGGTGAGCGAGGGGGGCAGGTTGGTGACGCACAGGAGGGCGTCTGTCGGCTGCAGCTGAACCCAAATCTCCTTGTCCCGGAAGAGGCTTTTGTGGAACTTGGAAATGGCATCTTGTGCTTGTTCTCCGTTCGTCAGAGTGATGAAGGCTGAAACGAGAGGACGGAGAGATGAAGAGACGTCCGACCACAGACAGACAGACAGACTGGTGGAGGCTGGGAGCTCGGACCACCACTGGTCTCCACATGAAAGGCTCTATGGAAAGCGGAGACCCTTTGGCACTACTCAGATATTTCTGCGACACATTGCTATTGATGTTTTAGATAGAAATCTGAGCAGTGTCAAAGGGATGTGAGCACTATATCCCGAGTGGAGCTCGGGCAGTGGGAAAAGTACCTAACTGGAGGGGGGAGGGCTGCTTTAGATGCTGCTACCTCCTGAATGGTGAAAAATGGTGAATGGTGAAACATGCAACTGATCTTGTTTGAAAGCAAACATTCCAAGCTTTCAGACAATACCAAAATGACAGCAATATGTTCAGGACAGAGAAAGATATCACTGATAGAAATCGGGATGCTGTGAATGCAACTGAAAATGAAAGTAAAAACAGTGATTTCTCCTCTATTGCTTGGACTTTAGCTGTCATTTTGGTCTTGTATGAAAGCCTGGAATGTCAGCGTTCAGACAAGACCAGTTGCATGTTTCTAGCTGCTACTATTGAGGAGATATCACCATCTAAATCAGCCCTCCCCCCTCTGGTTAGCTACTTTTCACACTGCCCGAGATTTTTTACTGATGGTAGAGTTCGGCAATGATTTTGGCAATGTATTCAGGACAGGTCAGAAGGTCGCTATAGTGGATATTCCAGTATGGCCGGATAGAACACAAGTTGCAGGACGGCAGGGCGTTGACAGCTCTGCTATGCCACAGTCGTGCGCTGAGAGATCCCTGCGGTGCCATCCTCATCTTCACACTTATTACATAACTATTACGGGACCTGCGCAGTATACGTCTTAACAGCAGCAATCTACATAATGACAGGAATAGGATCCCTCTGCGCTCACGCCGATTCCCCTCGCCCGTCTGTGGTATCGATGTTACGGTTCTGTATATTGTATTGAACGTCTGGACAGATCATTATAAGGAAGTGCTTATAAATGACGGCTGCATTCACGAGCAGTCAGGCTGAGCAGTCGCCCTTTATTATGGGCCGGAGCACACAATATGGCAGCCGGGGTCTAATGAATATTTCATCGGCCCACACTCAGCAGAGGGGGGGGGGGGGGGTCATTAATCGCTGGGTCAGATCTCAAGTTACAATCTACGTCCTCTAAACCCGATACAGCGAACCCTGGGACGCGCTGAATGTGCCGACGCTGCTTTTCCTGAGCAATTACCGAGGAGGGAACAAGCGTGCGGCCAATAACATCTGCAATCAATGAGGGGGAGGGGGGGGAACTCTACGCCGAATAATCTACTTACTGTCCATAAAGGGCCCCCCAGACAGCAGCGCTGAATAGTAATGAGCAACAATGGGCTGCAATGCAGGGGTAGGCAACCTCCGCCACTCCAGGTGTTGTGAAACTACAACTCCCAGCATGCACGCTTGCTCTCCTCTTCTCATAACTCCCATAGAAATTAATGGAGCACGCGGGGAATTGTAGTTGTGCAGAAGGTTTCTGACCCCTGTTCGTCCTGAGCATCCTGGTGCATGGCGTGACATCCTGGTTTGCACAAGCAGGGAGGGTGGAAGCAAACGGGTGCAGTTTTGCATACCATACAGGATGTATGGAAAGCTGACGACACAACTCAGTCACAGTAACTGCTGCGGTACATAATACGAGCCTCCAAATCAATAGTGTCCCCCAGGAATAATCCTGAGGTCTGTGTAACATCTATCATTTTAGCAGGCTACTCATGGACTAGGAAGCTCAGGATGAACACAATTCCAAACCAGATAGGGGAGCACAGCAGTGCAAGGAATTATAGGAAGATTAATGGAATACTTTCTATAAGTGCCCATTCATATGAACAGAATTTGGTTGGGGGGTTCTGTGCCAAAAAAAAAGACACCAGACGTCCGCACCGAATCCTCCTCCCATTGCGGCCAAAATGCCGCTCCTGTGGCGGCTGTTTATAGCGGAAAACTGCGGCCTCCCACTGAAAATAATGGGAGACGGATTCTGCGCAGCTGCCGGCAGCTTTTTGGCGCAGGATCTGCACCAAATTTCTGGTGTCAAAAAGATTTCCCATTAGTAAGCAGAGCAGAGCTGGAGAGCCGCACGCTTACCGGTCTTCTTGTTTTTATCCACGTAGCAATACTTGATCTCGTAGTCCTTCAATAAGTCGTGGACATCCTGGAATTAAAAAAAGAACAAAGTGTGAAGGAGGCGGCGGAAAACAAGGCCCATCTGTGGAGAACAGACGCTGCTGCCGGGACATGTGGAGCGCCGGGCGTGTTTACTTATGCACTGTATGTATATATATATATATATACACAGCGTGGGTAGGGGAGCTCAGAAAATATCATCCGCCACGCAGCAGAACAGAGGACGCAGGTCATGTCCTGCCGCTAGGACTATGGAGGGACCCATGTGTCGAGAGACAAAGTTTTAATATATGCAAATTAGCCTCTATGGAGCAACGGGGGCGTTACTGTTACACCTAGAGGCTCAACTCTCACTGCACTTTGATTGACAGGACCAGACATGATGACATTTTCACTGCCTGACCATGTCGAAGTTGAGAGAGTGAGGCAGGTCCTCTAGGTGTAATGGTAACGCCCCCGTTGCTCCTAGAGGCTCATTTGCATATATTAAAACATCATTTTTCTCAGCAATGTGGACACATATGAACATGGGACCAACACAGATGTCTTCAGCTGCCAAGTGCACATGTAACAGGTCAGCCAGTGTCATAGGTACAAAACTGCTGACAGATGCCCTTTAAAGGGGTTCTCTGCTTAGAAAGACGCCTACCTGTCATTTGGCAATAAGCAGATCATGAAGTGTCCCCCTGCTGCGACCACCAGTGATCAGATGCAATCCATGGGGAAACCAGTAAATGTTCAATACCTCTGCAGCGCCACCACAGGAGACATGAAGCATTACACTGTGCCCATTCAAACCAATAGGTTGAATAATGCATGAACGTGCAAGATCCTCCAGTGCGAGGGACACTCTTTGTGCGCTCAATACCCTAAAAGATGAAGGTCCTGAATGGAGGACCCCACTTCTAATGGGATATTTCAAAACAGGGGATCCAAACCTGACCGCCCCTTTAATTGTATGAGGAAACATTTTGCACCATTGTCATGGTAACGCATGGATTGCTGGGAGTTGTAGTGGCCGTTGCCTCTCTACACAGGTGATCATGAGACTTAGGAGTCATGAAGACGGATTTTTCTCATTAATGGGCCGGACGTTCTCTTATTTCTTCTGAATGAGCCGTCAGAACCAATCATCTCCAGGAGCCGAGCGCCTGACACATCGGTCTTGAGAGACTCTCACTGAAGCTTCCCTGGTTACACAGGGGCCACAGGCTGCGGGATCAGGGGCCGAGAAATCATCGTACGGATCACATTTAGCTGTTTTGCATTTGCTACTTTGCAAACCCGGCTCATCCATGAAGACCATGCAAATAAGAGCGACACATGATCCTCTCAACACGACATCTGGACAGCGATAAGGCTGGTGAAAGGGAGGGAGAGAAGTTATCACCGCGGACCAATACCCCAACGGCTGCAGTAAAGGGTTAATAGTAACCTCAAGGACAAGGACCGAAGGTGAAAAGACAGGAACAAAGATCAGAGAGATCCAGTGAAAATCAGCATAAAGACATATCCAAGAATATAACTTACTATAATACTGCCTCCTATGTACAAGAATATAACTACTATAATACTGCTCCTATGTACAAGAATATAACTATTATAATACTGCTCCTATGTACAAGAATATAACTACTATAATACTGCCTCCTATGTACAAGAATATAACTACTATAATACTGCTCCTATGTACAAGAAATATAACTACTATAATACTGCTCCTATGTACAAAGATATACTACTAACTGCCTATGTAAAATAACTACTAATGCTCCTTATGTACAAGAATATAACTACTATAATACAGCCTCCTATATACAAGAATATAACTACTATAATACTACATCCTATGTACAAGAATATAACTACTATAATACTGCCTCCTATGTACAAGAATATAACTACTATAATACTGCCTCCTATGTACAAGAATATAACTACTATAATACTGCTCCTATATACAAGAATGTAACTACTATAATACTGCCTCCTATGTACAAGAATATAACTACTATAGTACTGCTCCTATATAAGGATATGTTATGCCTGAGCACGATATGTCTGCGCTCTCTGCTCGTCTTCTCCCTCCATTCAGTTGTATAACTGCAGTGAGAAGTGAATTGCTCCTGTGAAGCTTCTCCCGCTCTGCACTAGACCTGATCCCTCGGCCGCCGCAGTCACTTGTTCTTATTTCTTCTATTATAATGTGGAAACCATAAACAAGTAGGCGGGCTGATGTTACCACAGCTTTATGTGTAGTCTACTTTCCTGAACACTCACATTCTGTGGACCTCAGGACAGCACTATAGTATCTAGAGCAGTAAACAGAAGCATCTAACTGCAGATCAGTCAATAGCAGCGAGCTGACAGTTTCCACTATGTTATCCAGATATACATTACAGAAGGCTGGATTGGGGGGAGTGCAGGGCACAGACACTGGTCCGGGGTAAGTATCTCAGACTTCAGTACTGGGGGGGCTCATCCTCATGGGGTGCACAGGACAGCAGGCAGCGAGGGCAGCTGTAAGAGGGGATTCCTATACGGGGGCCCCTCCCATGTAATGAACATACCCTAATAAGGCCTATAACAAGATGGCGGTCGCCCCTTAGTAACTGGCAGCCTGCAGATTACAGGGAATAAATATTAGGATTCCTCCCGCCTTCTGTTATGAGTGATGCAAAGCAGCCGGCTGAAGCACAACGGCACGATATGACGGCACAACTGCTGTGCAGAGGAGGCGGTCACTGAGTATAGTTCTCTTAGGGACCATTCACACTGTATCCTTGTCCGCAAAACAGACAACCGGACATGTTCTTATTTACGGGGCAGAGAATACAGAACTACAGGCAGTGTTAGTGCTGAATGTGAGGGCTGGTGATGTCACAGAGCGAAGAGGCGGGGTTATGTGGAGAGGGCTGGTGAGGTCACAGAGCAAAGAGGCGGGGTTATGTGGAGAGGGCTGGTGAGGTCACAGAGCAAAGAGGCGGGGTTATGTGGAGAGGGCTGGTGAGGTCACAGAGCAAAGAGGCGGGGTTATGTGGAGAGGGCTGGTGAGGTCACAGAGCAAAGAGGCGGGGTTATGTGGAGAGGGCTGGTGAGGTCACAGAGCGAAGAGGCGGGGTTTTGTGGAGAGGGCTGTGAGGTCACAGAGCAAGAGGCGGGGTTTTGTGGAGAGGGCTGGTGAGGTCACAGAGCAAAGAGGCGGGGTTTTTGTGGAGAGGGCCTGGTGAGGTCACAGAGCGAAGAGGCGGGGTTATGTGGAGAAGGGCTGGTGAGGTCACAGAGCAAAAGAGGCGGGGTTATGTGGAGAGGGCTGGTGAGGTCACAGAGCAAAGAGGCGGGGTTATGTGGAGAGGGCTGGTGAGGTCACAGAGCAAAGAGGCGGGGCTTATGTGGAGAGGGCTGGTGAGGTCACAAGAGCAAAGAGGCGGGGTTATGTGGAGTGGGAGAGGGCTGGTGAGGTCACAGAGCAAAGAGGCGGGGTTATGTGGAGAGGGCTGTGATGTCACAGAGTGAAGAGGTGGGGTTATATGGAGAGGGATAGTGATGTCACAGAGTGAAGAGGTGGGGTTTATGCAGAGAGGCCTGGTGATGTCAACAGAGTGAAGAGGTGGGGTTTTGCAGAGAGGCCTGGTGATGTCACAGAGTGAAGAGGTGGGGTTATGTGGAGTGGGCTGGTGATGTCACAGAGCGAAGAGCGGGGTTATGTGGAGAGGGCTGGTGAGGTCAGAGAGCGAAGAGGTGGGGTTATGTGGAGAGGGGATCGTGATGTCACAGAGCGAAGAGGTGGGGTTATGTGGAGAGGGTTGGTGAGGTCACAGAGCGAACAGGTGGGGTAATGCAGAGGGCTGGTGATGTCACTAAGCGAAGAGGCGGGGGTTAAGTGGAGAGGGCTGGTGAGGTCACTGAGTGAAGAGGTGAAGTTATGTGGAGAGGGCTGGTGAGGTCACAGAGTGAAGAGGCGGGGTTATATGGAGAGGGCTCATGATGTCACAGAGCAAAGAGGCAGGGTAGTGTGGAGAGGACTGGTGATGTCATAGATAAAGGAGGCAGAGTTATGTGGAGATGGATGGTGATGTCACAGAGTGAAGAGGCGGGGTTATCTGCTATGGCCAGATGAGGTTTTCCGTAAAGTGTCGGCCCATTGCTCAGCACTGCCCCCGTCAGGATGCAAACAAAACCGAAATACGAAATAAATTCCTATAAATGGCCGCCATGAACCATTTTCACGGGTCGTATCCCTTTAAGAAAACACAAACAGTAAATTCTGGGATCCCTGGTCTGGCGGCGTTCCCACCACAGGCCGAGCAAACATCATCACTTTGGGGATTTTGAAGGCTCAGGATATAATGAAAGTCCAAGCAAATAGAACTAAGCAAACAGAGCAGGAGACACGTCGCCCCTCCCCCGCAGCCGTCTACCTCCCCGCCGCAGCGGGCACTGACCGTGGGGATAGTGCCGCCATATAGTGTGGAGAGCTGGGCCTGAGGGGGCCAAGCAGAGGAGATCATGGGGACACAGACACCACAGGAATCACAGACACCATTATGCTTGCAGTCAGTGAATAGAGCTCAGGTGGTAACATGTAAGGGGGTGTCCTGATACCGTATGATGACCTGACGTCCATAATGATCTTAAAGGGCCAGCAATAATGGACAATCCCTTTAAATGCAACCTGAGTGCATACAGGCAGAGCAAGCATCTGTTGTGGGGCCCCTGGAGAGCTGGGGGCCCAGGCTTGGTTAATCCTGCATCACTAATTAAATGACAAACAAGTGGTGGGGTCAGGGGCCACGGAAAGGGCCACGCGGCCCCCACAGCTTCAGATTCTGCGATCGTCCCATATACTTTGTGTCTGAAAGTATCAACATTTGCAAGATCTCTGCTTTCAGCACCTTCTTACTCTGACAACACGCGGCTCACACAACTTGTCACAGCGTGTCAGCAACAAGTGATGAGGACTGTCAGCATTTCCATTCACTGACAGCAAGATTAGATTATGGGAATTGAACCTTTCATTATACAATTAACAGATTATTTACATTAAACCCTTTTAGTTCCTATGGGAGGAGGAGGGGGAGGGGCATGTCCATAACCGAGCACATCCACATGATGGTCCCGCGGGTCCTCCTGTCTCCCTCTAGTCATTGGGGAGGGGGGTCCTCCTGTCTCCCTCTAGTCATTGGGGGGGGGTCCTCCTGTCTCCCTCTAGTCATTGGGGAGGGGGGTCCCCTGTCTCCCTCTAGTCATGGGGAGGGGGGTCCTCCTGTCTCCCTCTAGTCATTGGGGGGGGGGTCCTCCCTGTCTCCCTCTAGTCATTGGGGGGGGGTCCTCCTGTCTCCCTCTAGTCATTGGGGAGGGGGGGTCCTCCTGTCTCCCTCTAGTCATTGGGGAGGGGGGTCCTCCTGTCTCCCTCTAGTCATTGGGGAGGGGGGGGTCCTCCTGTCTCCCTCTAGTCATTGGGGGGGGGGTCCTCCTGTCTCCCTCTAGTCATTGGGGAGGGGGGGTCCTCCTGTCTCCCTCTAGTCATTGGGGGGGGGTCCCTCCTGTCTCCTCTAGTCATTGGGGAGGGGGGGGTCCTCCTGTCTCCCTCTAGTCATTGGGAGGGGGGGGGATTGGGGGGGGGGGTCCTCCTGTCTCCCTCTAGTCATTGGGGAGGGGGGTCCTCCTGTCTCCCTCTAGTCATTGGGGAGGGGGGTCTCCTGTCTCCTGTCTCCCTCTAGTCATTGGGGAGGGGGGGGGTCCTCCTGTCTCCCTCTAGTCATTGGGGAGGGGGGGGGTCTCCTCCCTAGTCATTGGGGGGGGGGGGTCCTCCTGTCTCCCTCTAGTCATTGGGGAGGGGGGGGGGGTCCTCCTGTCTCCCTCTAGTCATTGGGGAGGGGGGGGTCCTCCTGTCTCCCTCTAGTCATTGGGGAGGGGGGGGTCCTCCTGTCTCCCTCTAGTCATTGGGGAGGGGGGGGGTCCTCCTGTCTCCCTCTAGTCATTGGGGAGGGGGGGGGTCCTCCTGTCTCCCTCTAGTCATTGGGGAGGGGGGGGGTCCTCCTGTCTCCCTCTAGTCATTGGGGAGGGGGGGGGGTCCTCCTGTCTCCCTCTAGTCATTGGGGAGGGGGGGGGGTCCTCCTGTCTCCCTCTAGTCATTGGGGAGGGGGGGGGTCCTCCTGTCTCCCTCTAGTCATTGGGGAGGGGGGGGGTCCTCCTGTCTCCCTCTTAGTCATTGGGGAGGGGGGGGGTCCTCCTGTCTCCCTCTAGTCATTGGGGAGGGGGGGGGTCCTCCTGTCTCCTCTAGTCATTGGGAGGGGGGGGTCCTCCTGTCTCCCTCTAGTCATTGGGGAGGGGGGGGGTCCTCCTGTCTTCCCTCTAGTCATTGGGAGAGGGGGGGTCCTCCTGTCTCCCTCTAGTCATTGGGGAGGGGGGGGTCCTCCTGTCTCCCTCTAGTCATTGGGAGGGGGGGGTCCTCCTGTCTCCCTCTATGTCATTGGGAGGGGGGTCCTCCTGTCTCCTCTAGTCATTGGGAGGGGGGTCCTCCTGTCTCCCTCTAGTCATTGGAGGGGGGTCCTCCTGTCTCCCTCTAGTCATTGGGGGGGCCCAGGGGGGGGTCCTCCTGTCTCCCTCTAAGTCATTGGGAGGGGGGTCCTCCTGTCTCCCTCTAGTCATTTGGGGGGGGGGTCTCCCTGTCTCCCTCTAGTCATTGGGGGGGGGGGTCCTCCTGTCTCCCTCTAGTCATTTGGGGGGGGTCCTCCTGTCTCCCTCTAGTCATTTGGGGGGGGGGGGTCCTCCTGTCTCCCTCTAGTCATTTGGGGGGGGGGGGGGGGTCCTCCTGTCTCCCTCTAGTCATTTGGGGGGGGGGTCCTCCTGTCTCCCTCTAGTCATTTGGGGGGGGTCCTCCTGTCTCCCTCTAGTCATTTGGGGAGGGGGGTCCTCCTGTCTCCCTCTAGTCATGGGGGGGCGTCCCACAGCTCTTTAGTCATGGGGGGCATCTTCTCACTCTCCAGTCACTGGGCTGTCCTCGTGTGTCCCTCATGTTGGGGGCCCCCATACTGTACACCTGGGGCTTCAGTCACATTCAGGACATTTCCACCACCTGCAGCCTCTTCCCTCCCTAAGGTCTCCTCACCCGGCCTTCTCTCCCCGGTCACTTCACCTTCTCTCTCCCCCCAGCCTCCTCACCTCTTTTGCCTTCCTGGGTCTCCCGGTCACCTGGCCTCCTCACCTCTCTCCCCCTGGCCTCCTCTCTTCGCCGGTCTCCCCACCTCTCTCCCACCGGCCTCCTCTCCTCACCTGGCTGCCGCAGTCGTGCGGGAGGTTCCGGGACCAGGATCTTCCTCCGGTTCCGCAGCTCCCGTATGGTGGCGTCCAGCCTCCTCCGGATCTCTGCGGGTTCCAGCTGCGGCCACACACCGGCTGCCCCAGCTGTACCTCCCGGTGTCTCGGTCTCCCCCTCAGGCCCGGAACCCCCCCACTCCTGAGAGTTCAGGGGAAGCCCGGTGCCCCGCGCCGCCATTTTGCTGCGGCTGGCTCGGTGTGCCTGGCTATGAGGTCGGGGAGGAGCCGAGGATGGCTCCGCCCACCAGCCGGGGCCTCCCCTCTGTCAACAGTCACAGCCAGCGGCACTGAGGGCCCCGGGGCCGGCGGGGGAGCCTCGTGTGTGACAGGCCTCAGTAATGGCGCACACGTTACCTCCTCTGAGGAAAAAGTCGCCTGTAGATAAGCTAGGACACGGTTTAGGAACTGATCTGTCACAGAAATGTCTGCACCAAATCCGCACCGTGTGAATGAGCCTTTATTCAGATGCAGTTATTACATGTGCAGCCCTACAACCGTGTGATGCGGTATTAACCCTTACGTGTTCATGTCGTGTGCACTCCACGGTCTCACGGACCACTCATGCATCCATTGACTTGAATACGTGGCCACACATAAGTGGTTTTTAATGGACCGTGGGTCAGTGGAAAAACCATGGAGAAGCAGAGGAAACACGGCCATTGAGGCCTTACGGGTCCATGAAAAACCGCCACATGGACGGCTTCTGTTCTGTCAGTGTTTTTTCACGGATCATTGCTAGGAGACGCTCTGGACACTAATTTACAGCCGAACAGCGACCGTGAAAAACGTACGACACACGGATGGTGACCCGGACGTGTGAATGAGGCCTAAAGCAGACGGGACGAATCTGCGCCGAAGATGGGAGCGGGAGGGTTAATAACCGGATTATTCGCAGGTCTATATATAGGATCTGGGGCCCCTGAAGGAACCACCCTAAGGGCACTTCTACCATCTATTCAATGCCCACGTTGGCAGTAGAGACGTAACCCATGGGCCATATCTATACTGGTGTCTGATGAGCAGGTGGGGCCCTTCGTGCAACGGGACCCGGATGCCTCTGGGGTGGGGGGCCCCTAAGGGTCCAGGTGCATCTGCACCCTCTATAGGTAAACCACTGTACCCCCAGTAACAGCTTCATCGTTCCCAGTACCAGTCTTGGTGCCCCCAGTAACAGCTGCATTGTTCCCAGTGCCAGTCTTGGTGCCCCCAGTAACAGCTGCATTGTTTCCAGTGCCAGTCTTGGTGCCCCCAGTAACAGCTGCATTGTTTCCAGTGCCAGTCTTGGTGCCCCCAGTAACAGCTGCATTGTTTCCAGTGCCAGTCTTGGTGCCCCCAGTAACAGCTGCATTGTTTCCAGTGTCAGTCTTGGTGCCCCCAGTAACAGCTGCATTGTTTCCAGTGTCAGTCTTGGTGCCCCCAGTAACAGCTTCATCGTTCCCAGTACCAGTCTTGGTGCCCCCAGTAACAGCTTCATCGTTCCCAGTACCAGGTCTTGGTGCCCCCAGTAACAGCTGCATTGTTCCCAGTGCCAGTCTTGGTACCCCAGTAACAGCTTCATCGTTCCCAGTACCAGTCTTGGTGGCCCCCAGTAACAGCTTTATCGTTCCCAGTACCAGTCTGGTGCCCCCAGTAACAGCTGCAGTGTTCCCAGTGCCAGTCTTGGTACCCCCAGTAACAGCTGCATTGTTTCCAGTGTCAGTCTTGGTTCCCCCAGTAACAGCTGCATTGTTCCCAGTGCCAGTCATGGTGCCCCCAGTAACAGCTGCAGTGTTCCCAGTGCCAGTCATGGTGCCCCCAGTAACAGCTGCAGTGTTTCCCAGTGCCAGTCATGGTGCCCCCAGTAACAGCTGCAGTGTTCCCAGTGTCAGTCTTGGTACCCCCAGTAACAGCTGCATTGTTTCCAGGTCAGTCTTGGTTCCCCCAGGAACAACTGCATTGTTCCCAGTGCCAGTCATGGTGCCCCCAGTAACAGCTGCAGTGTTTCCCAGTGCCAGTCATGGTGCCCCCAGTAAACAGCTGCAGTGTTTCCAGTGCCAGTCATGGTTCCCCCAGTAACAGCTGCATTGTTCCCCAGTGCCAGTCATGGTGCCCCCAGTAACAGCTGCAGTGTTCCCAGTGCCAGTCATGGTTCCCCCAGTACCAGCTGCATTGTTCCCAGTGCCAGTCATGGTTCCCCCATTAACAGCTGCAGTATTCCCAGTGCCAGTCATGGTACCCCAAGTAAACAGCTGCATTGTTCCCAGTGCCAGTCTTGGTGCCCCCAGTAACAGCTGCAGTGTTCCCAGTGCCAGTCATGGTGCCCCGAGTAACAGCTGCATTGTTCCCAATGCCAGTCATGGTGCCCCCAGTAACAGCTGCATTGTTCCCAATGCCAGTCTTGGTGCCCCCAATAACAGCTGCAGCGTTCCCAGTGCCAGTCATGGTGCCCCCAGTAACAGCTGCAGTGTTCCCAGTACCAGTCATGGTTCCCCCAGTAACAGCTGCAGTGTTCCCAGTGCCAGTCATGGTACCCCCAGTAACAGCTGCATTGTTCCCAGTGCCAATCATGGTGCCCCCATTAACAGCTGCATTGTTCCCAGTGCCAGTCATGGTTCCCCCAGTAACAGCTGCAGTATTTCCCAGTGCCAGTCATGGTACCCCCAGTAACAGCTGCATTGTTCCCAGTGCCAGTCTTGGTGCCCCCAGTAACAGCTGCAGCGTTCCCAGTGCCAGTCATGGTGCCCCGAGTAACAGCTGCATTGTTCCCAATGCCAGTCATGGTGCCCCCAGTAACAGCTGCATTGTTCCCAATGCCAGTCTTGGTGCCCCCAATAACAGCTGCAGCTGTTCCCAGTGCCCCCAGTGCATGTTCCAGTGCCATCCCCCAGTAACAGCTGCAGTGTTCCCAGTGCCCAGTCATGGTTCCCAGCCAGTCAATCAGCTGCAGTCCCAGTTCCCAGTGCCAGTCATGGTCACCCCCCAGTCCACATGCCAGTCATGGTGCCCCAGCTGCATTGTTCCCAGTGCCAGTCATGGTGCCCCCAGTAACAGCTGCATTGTTCCCAGTGCCAGTCATGGTACCCCCAGTAACAGCTGCAGTGTTCCCAGTGCCAGTCATGGTACCCCCAGTAACAGCTGCATTGTTCCCAGTGCCAGTCTTGGTGCCCACAGTAACAGCTGCAGTGTTCCCAGTGTCAGTCATGGTGCCCCCAGTAACAGCTGCATTGTTCCCAGTGCCAGCCATGATGTCTGCTGTATCAGTTGCAGTGTTCCCAATGCCAGTCATGGTGCCCCAAGAATAGCCAGAACCACCAGTGCCAGCCATGGTGCCCCCAGTAACAGACAGTGATCTTCTGTCATCTGTGCCCCTGGATCCAGAATGTGGGGGTGTTCTGTAATACCACCTGGGACGGGGGTCTCTGATCTGCCGATGGCTTCTCGGACCCAGAGCCTCAATAAACAGAAAAAGCTGAAAGAAACAAGATGTGAACGGAGCCTTAGAATGTGCTGGACAGAGGAATTCCTTTAATCTGCCATCTGATAATCCAGAAAGTATTTGAATCTGACATTTGTGTCCAACTCAGAACTACAGTGCAATGTGAACAGGGGCCAGAATATGTGATCGCGCCCTGGATGTCAAATTAAGGGAATTTTTGTAACTTTTTGCTCCGTCTGTGCAGGTTCCTTGGTCTCACGGGGTCGTGCGGTCACGCTGTATGTACACACCTGAGCTCACAGTGAACTGTTCCAGGAAGTGGGTGCAGCGTTCACACCGCGCAGCGCACAGGAAAATATTACTCATAAAACAAGAAGTCGTCCCGGGTGGGGGTGACTACCACTATGGCCTCTGCTACACCCAGCTTTCCCAGCAACAGATAACATTGATGAGATCTGGACGCCATGATGGGCAGAGAAAGCAGTGTCCTCGGCCCTCCATCACACACGTAGTCGACTGTATCTACACCGTGACTGGACAGCGCCTACTTTGTCCATAGGTCGCGTCGGGTACTGCAGCTGAGCCCTGAATATGACCGCAATACCAGCCACAGCCAGAAGAGGCGCTGTATGGAGAGTCCGCAGGGGAAGAGTTATTAGAAGGTGTAAGAGAAGGTGAGGTAACAGACCGCTCCTTCCATTGTCTCCTGATAAAGGTGGTCATGGCGGCTCCTCCACCCTCCTTGTAGTTTTGATAAATCTCCTCACAAACATGGCGGCCGCAGTCTTGAATTTACACTCACTTTACCAGATTAGTGCCCTCAACGTCTTTCTGAGGTCGAGCTTCACAAATATGGCCACCGGAGAGCAGCGCTGCAGCCTTCATCCATCACGAGGTTTCCACAGATAACAGTGCAGTACCTCCTCTGACAGTAATAATACCGCTATAGTGTCCTCCCCTCACTGTAATGATACTGCTATAAAGTCCTCCCCTCACTGTAATGATACCGCTATAGTGTCCTCCCCTCACAGTAATGATACCGCTATAGTGTCCTCCTCTCACAGTAATGATACCGCTATAGTGTCCTCCCCTCACTGTAATGATACTGCTATAGTGTCCTCCCCTCACTGTAATGATACCGCTATAGTGTCCTCCCCTTACTGTAATGATACCGCTATAGTGTCCTCCCCTCACAGTAATGATACCGCTATAGTGTCCTCCTCTCACAGTAATGATACCGCTATAGTGTCCTCCCCTCACTGTAATGATACCTGCTATAAAGTCCTCCCCTCACTGTAATGATACGCTATAGTGTCCTTCCCTCACTGTAATGATAACCGCTTATAGTGTCCTCCCCTCACTGTAATACTACCGCTATAGTGTCCTCCTCTCACAGTATTGATACCGCTATAGTGTCCTCCCCTCACAGTAATGATACCGCCCTATTAAGTGTCCTCCCCTCACTGTAATGATACCGCTATAAAGTCCTCCCCTCACTGTAATGATACCGCTATAGTGTCCTCCCCTCACTGTATGATACCGCTATAAAGTCCTCCCTCACTGTAATGATACCGCTATAGAGTCCTCCCCTCACTGTAATGATACCGCTATAGTGTCCTCCCCTCACAGTAATGATACCGCTATAGTGTCCTCCCCTCACTGTAATGATACCGCTATAGTGTCCTCCCCTCACTGTAATGATACCGCTATAAAGTCCTCCCCTCACTGTAATGATACTGCTATAGTGTCCTCCCTCGCTGTAATGATACCGCTATAAAAAGTCCTCCCCTCACTGTAATGATACCGCTATGAAGTCCTCCCCTCACTGTAATAATACCGCTTTAGTGTCCTCCCCTCACTGTAATGATACTGCTATAGTGTCCTCCCCTCGCTGTAATGATACCGCTATAAAGTCCTCCCCTCGCTGTAATACCGCTATAGTGTCCTCCCCTCACTGTAATGATACCGCTATAGTGTCCTCCCCTCACTGTAATGATACCGCTATAGTGTCCTTCCCTCACTGTAATGATACCGCTATAGTGTCCTCCCCTCACTGTAATGATACCGCTATAGTGTCCTCCCCTCACTGTAATAATACCGCTTTAGTGTCCTCCCCTCACTGTAATGATACCGCTATGAAGTCCTCCCCTCACTGTAATGATACCGCTATAGTGTCCTCCCCTCACTGTAATGATACCGCTATAAAGTCCTCCCCTCGCTGTAATGATACCGCTATAGTGTCCTCCTCTCACAGTAATGATACCGCTATAGTGTCCTCCCCTCACAGTAATGATACTGCTATAGTGTCCTCCCTTCACAGTAATAATACCGCTATAAAGTCCTCCCTCACTGTAATGATACCGCTATAGTGTCCTCCCCTCACTGTAATGATACCGCTATAAAGTCCTCCCCTCACTGTAATGATACCGCTATAGGATTCCTCCCCTCACTGTAATGATACCGCTATAGTGTCCTCCCCTCACTGTAATGCATACCGCTATAGTGTCCTCCCCTCACTGTAATGATACCGCTATAAAGTCCTCCCCTCACTGTAATGATACCGCTATAAAGTCCTCCCCTCACTGTAATGATACCGCTATAGTGTCCTCCCCTCACTGTAATACCGCTATAGTGTCCTCCTCTCACAGTAATGATACCGCTATAGTGTCCTCCCCTCACAGTAATGATACCGCTATAGTTGTCCTCCCCTCACTGTAATGAACCGCTATAGTGTCCTCCCCTCACTGTAATAATACCGCTAATAGTGTCCTCCTCTCACAGTAATGATACCGCTATAGTGTCCTCCCCTCACAGTAATGATACCGCTATAGTGGTCCTCCCCTCACAGTAATACCGCTATAGTGTCCTCCCCTCACTGTAATGATACCGCTATAGTGTCCTCCCCTCACTGTAATGATACCGCTATAGTGTCCTTCCTCACTGTAATGATACCGCTATAGTGTCCTCCCTCACTGTAATATACCGCTATAGTGTCCTTCCCTCACTGTAATGATACCGCTATAGTGTCCTCCCCTCACTGTAATGATACCGCTATAGTGTCCTCCCTCACTGTAATGATACCGCTATAGTGTCCTCCCCTCACTGTAATATTACCGCTATAGTGTCCTCCTCTCACTGTAATGATACGCTATAAAGTCCTCCCCTCACTGTAATGATACCGCTATAAAGTCCTCCCCTCACTGTAATGATACCACTATAGTGTCCTCTCCCTCACTGTAATAATACCGCTATAGTGTCCTCCCCTCACAGTAATGATTACCGCTATAGTGTCCTCCCCTCACTGTAATGATACCGCTATAGTGTCCTCCCCTCACAGTAATGATACCGCTATAGTGTCCTCCTCTCACAGTAATGATACTGCTATAGTGTCCTCCCCTCACTGTAATGATACCGCTATAGTGTCCTCCCTCACTGTAATGATACCGCTATAAAAGTCCTCCCCTCACTGTAATGGATACCGCTATAAAGTTCCTCCCCCACTGTAATGATACCGCTATAAAGTCCTCCCCTCACTGTAATGATACCGCTATAAAGTCCTCCCCTCACTGTAATGATACCACTATAGTGTCCTCCCCTCACTGTAATAATACCGCTATAGTGTCCTCCCCTCACAGTAATGATACCGCTATAGTGTCCTCCCCTCACAGTAATGATACCGCTATAGTGTCCTCCCCTCACAGTAATGATACCGCTATAGTGTCCTCCCCTCACAGTAATGATACCGCTATAGTGGTCCTCCCCTCACAGTAATGATACCGCTATAGTGTCCTCCCCTCACTGTAATGATACCGCTATAGTGGTCCTTCCCTCACTGTAATGATACCGCTATAGTGTCCTCCCCTCACTGTAATAATACCGCTTAGTGTCCTCCCCTCACTGTAATAATACCGCTATAGTGTCCTTCCCTCACTGTAATGATACCGCTATAGTGTCCTCCCCTCACTGTAATGATACCGCTATAGTGTCCTCCTCTCACTGTAATAATACCGCTATAGTGTCCTCCTCTCACAGTAATGATACCGCTATAGTGTCCTCCCCTCACAGTAATGATACTGCTATAGTGTCCTCCCCTCACAGTAATGATACCGCTATAGTGTCCTCCCTTCGCAGTAATAATACCGCTATAAAGTCCTCCTCTCACAGTAATGTTATCACTAGTGTCCTCCTCTCACAGTAATGATACCGCTATAGTGTCCTCCTCTCACTGTAATGTTACCGCTAGTGTCCTCCGCTCACAGTAATAATACCGCTATAGTGTGCTCTCCTCACAGTAATAATACCGCTATAGTGTGCTCTCCTCACAGCAATGATACCGCTATAGTGTCCTCTCCTCACAGTAATACCGCTAGTGTCCTCCTCTCACAGCAGTGATACCGCTATAGTGTCCTCTCCTCACAGTAATACCGCTAGTGTCCTCCTCTCACAGTAATGATACCGCTATAGTGTCCTCCCCTCACAGTAATAATACCGCTACAGTGTGCTCTCCTCACAGCAATGATTCCGCTATAGTGTGCTCTCCTCACAGTAATAATACCGCTATAGTGTCCTCTCCTCACAGTAATACCGCTACAGTGTGCTCTCCTCACAGCAATGATTCCGCTATAGTGTGCTCTCCTCACAGTAATAATACCGCTATAGTGTCCTCTCCTCACAGTAATACCGCTATAGTGTGCTCTCCTCACAGCAATGATACTGCTATAGTGTCCTCCCCTCACAGTAATAATACAGCTACAGTGTGCTCTCCTCACAGCAATGATTCCGCTATAGTGTCCTCTCCTCACAGCAATGATTCCGCTATAGTGTCCTCACAGTAATGATACCACAGTAGTATCCACCCCTCACAGGAATACTATTACAGTGTCCTCTTCTCACAAAAATACCCCCCTAGTGGCAACACCCTCATAGTGCCTTCAAAATTAATACTCCCCATGCCCGGATCCTATGGCAGAAATAGCAGTTCTCTCTCCGCAGTAGGCTTGATGACATCACTGCACGAACAGCAGGATCAGAATAAACGCTGGAGCGGGCGGCTCTCGGGTTCACCATCACATGGGACTGTCTGGGGACAATGTCTGGAATCTGGGACTGTCCCCCTGAATCGGGGGGGCCACCCTGGGAAATCATAACAACCTCAGAATAATAGAGAAGCCACAAAGGTTTTGTGAAATAATTTTTTTATTTAATTTTCGGCTGTAGAAACGTTATGATCCGTACATAGAAATAATGACCCCAGGAGTATTCACAAATCATCCTTATATACACACATCTCCTTACTTACGGGTTTATACACAGTATAAAGATTGGCGGCTTGTTTTTGTCTTTTTTTTTTACAACCTCGGCGCCGCTCTGCCCTCCGATGTGTGCGCGGTTTTCCGTATCTGGTACCATATGACACTGGATCCTGCTGAGCTGACACCAGGGGAAAACCTGGGGGCCCCAGACAACAACAGTCGGGCCCCCCACCAACCACCACCGTTATAAGGACGCCATTTTTTAAATCAGTTTTCAGTTTGGGAGGGTGGATCTCATTGGGAGGTGCTGAACTGCCCGCTAGATCAGCAGCCAATCGGAGAAGGACTTTGGAGAGCGCAGGTAGTGCCAAATTCACACACGCACATGCAATATTTTTCTGCGCCATATTGAGACTGTTTAGAAATGGACCCCCAATGATCGACAGAGGAAATGAGACCACGCAGTCTCCAAATCATAAGGATGCCGTACTGTAGCTCCGTAATACGGCCGTGTACATGAGCCCTTAAAGGGACACTCCAGGCAATACTGACACTTTATTATGCCTAGTGCAGGGCCTGAGGGGGCGGAGCATGACACAGATAAAACCCCCAAAATGAGAATCCGTGTCATGCTCTGCCGCTGCACCTGGAGTGCATCCTTTAATCCCTTTTACCTCTTGCATTTTTTTTTTTGTGGGGCCCCTGCCCATAAACCTCTCTGGCCAAGGGCCCCATAGGCCCCCGTGGCCATTTAGAGAATAAAACTGTATCGACTTCCACATTGGATCTGCAAGACACCGTGTATGCCCTGCAGTGCCCAGCAGAATCACCAGCAAGGCGGACACACGAGCTCCAGGAGGTTGTCCCTCTCCAGTGCCACCAGTAGGCGGCACTAGAGAGACAGTTTTCACTATCTGGAGTGAAAACCAATCTGCATATTTTTCCCATGATGCATTGCCTGACTCCACAGCTTGGCTGCGTCTCCTCAATGAGAACCAGAGAGCCCCCATTAACGTGGCAATTTGTGGGTTAAAATTAATATACTGGCATGTCTTAAAGGGGAATACCGCCTAAATAGGACACAAATGGGCGCAGACCGCCAGTGATGTCCAGAACGGCAGGGTAGCAGCAACATTGTAAGGGGCCGGGGCGAGGATCTGACGGGGGATTGAGTGCGCTATGGCGTCGTGAACCAGTGCGTGGTCCAAACGCCACATGGGGCCAAATATATAGCGGTATGAACTTGTTTCATTTTTTTTTTCGGGGGAGGGGGGGTTGTTGTGATCTATTTTGAGGGTAACAGGTCTGCACCGATTCGGCACAAGGGTCGGAGCAGCGGGCGTTCCCGGATTACATGAGAACTGCAAAAACACGAAGGGAGATTTGTGAAAACCGGAACTGCAGCAGCGGGGGAGGGGCGTCACCATATAGGAGGGTGGACGGCGTAACTCCACTCAAAAACCGCCGTTTACGTACGAAAGGTCCGATAATCTGGCATCCTTAGTGTTGCTGGATTATCAGCTTTCTGGACTATTCAGGATTTGATAATGGTGGAAGAATCCAGTTTGGCCTCTTCCAGAATGTTCCGATCAGCCGATCGCCCCGGGTAATTGGCAAGGAAAGGCGCGGCGGCCGCTAGAGGACAAATGTAGTATTACATCAGGACCAAGGGCTGTCTATGGTCGTCTCGATTCCACCAGAATGGGAGTCACCGTAGAGAGCGCTTCTCCGTTCTAGTTTATGGAGCGGAGTCCGTACTGGTGATATGGGTGGGGGGTAGGCTACATGAGACGCCAATAATGGTGGACCTACTGCATGCCAGACTAGCGGACCTTCGCTTTTTTTTTTTTGTTTTCTTCTCCAATCACCTCCAAAGATGCCTTCTGTTCATGCCACAACTGTGTCCCCACCTATCCCTCGGTTGAACTTGATGGACTCTATGAAACCAGATTTCCCTGCTGCTCACCGTTAAAGGGATCCCAGCGTGCAGCTTCGGATGTGATTGGAGTACAGCATATGACAAACAATACTCATTTCTCAACATTACAGCTTCTTTTTCCATTACAGACCCCGACCCCCTCCCCATAACATCTGGATTGTCAGCGGCGCAGTCAAGACACAGTGGTTGTAACGGGAGGGGAAAAAAAAAACAACAAAAAAGTCCAGTTAATCAGTGGTTAAAATCGTATAAAATAAAAACAAAAAATGGCGAATAAAATCGGGCTGCAAATACTACAAAGCGAGACAAGTACTGGAGTCACAGCATTCATCTCTCTCCATACACAGATTGTACAGCAACGCGTTTCTTGTTTAGTAAATTCCTCCCCCTCCCCCCCCCCCCAACTGGGGGGAGGGGGGGCAGGAAGGCTAAAATATAACCCCCAGCATCCGGGGTGTGTAGTGTTCACAGGATAGGAGCAGTCTTCCATCCATATTGAGAAAAGTAGCGTCCGTCTCTCATAGGGCCCAAAACGCGTCGGGCGACGTAAGAAGTCCTTGACACTTAAATAAATAGTAGAAAAATAATCCTTTCCTTAAAAATCGAGATGCATTTTTTTCTTTAGGAAACTATTCACACTTCCACTCGTCACGAGTTTAGTCTTTTTTTTTTTTTTTCATTATTTAAAATATTTTTTTTTTTTTTATAAGAAAAAAAATCTCTTCTTTCGTTTTACATCTTTCTTTTTCCAGGTCGGTTCTAAAAAACGTGGCCCCTTTAGTATCGCGGTCAACGTCCCGTAAGAAGCGATAACCGGAGAGAGGTCCCTAGAAAGGTTTGCATTGTTTGGCGCCACGTTACGGCCCTGGAGTTGTAAACGTACGCAGCGGATGCGGGCGGCGGCAGCACCGGGGGGGTCTCGGGGTCCCATCAGCACTCCGCGTCCACAGAATGCACGGTGACCGCCGCCTGCAGGTGGTGGCTGTGGTGTAACGTCGGGTGGTGGAGTCTATAGTGGTGGTGGAACTTATGGCTCAACAGAGCGGCAGTCTGGGGCGGGGTGTCGGGTTCTAGGTCCTCGTCGTGGTTGCCCACGTCCACCCCGGCGGATAACGGGTCATTGTTACAGGGAGGGTTTTCGCTGTCTTCCTGCGGACTCATCGTACTGTAGCCTAAAGGGAACAAAAACATCGTAAGGAAGAACTCTAACACACGCAGGTCGCTAGGACATCCCATCACTTTATGGTCATAGGAGTAAGAACTCCGAGACCCCCACAGTCCAGGAAGGGGAAGCAGTGTCTATTCGGCTGCCTAAATTGTCAGGATCAGTGGGCACCCCAGAGGTCAGACCCCCGCTGGTATATGCTGGTGATATACCGTCACATTATGAGACCTTGGAAGGGGTTTTCCATCTTTGGGGCCCTTTCGGGCACAACTCACCATCCCCCTCCAACATGGCCGGAACTGCAGAGGGCGGCATACTTACCTGCTCCTCTCCTGCTGGGCTCTGTGCTCCCCCACGTGTCAACCTCCGGTCTGACCATTGCTGACAATCACTGGCTGCAGCAGTATCCTCCTTGCATTGTCAATGGGTCATGTGACCCAAGGAGAACGCGTTGCCACCGCCGGCAGGGATCTGCTGCAGCAGCCATTAAATTGGAAGTTGAGGACTTGGACGCTGGGGGAGTGGAGGGTCCGGAACCCAGTAGACGGGAGTAGGTACTTGTACTTCCCTCTGCAGGTCCAGACATGTGGGGGAGGGTTCTGCCCGAAAGGCCCCCAAAATGGAAAACCCCTTTAATTATGGTTCTGCACGTTTTGATATACTTTGTATCGAAATGACTCTGCTTGCTGTCAGTGAAGAGAAACAATCCTGTGTACAAGCGAAATACGTCTACAACAGGGGTCGGCGACCTCCGGCACTCCAGCTGTTGTGAAACTACAATTCCCTATTTCTATAGGAGTTCTGAGAAGGGCAGAGCAATTATACATGCTGGGAGTTGTAGTTTTACAACAGCTGGAGTGCCGGAGGTTGCCTACGCCTTTTCTACAGAATGAACACTTCTCACAGGTGAAGCTTTGCTACATTTGTATCCTTTCATCTATACGCAATGGACTTATTGTATCTAAATTCCTCTGCTTGCTGTCAATGAAGAGGAACATCCATAGTGAATCCAGAGCAGATTAACGTATAGTATACCGACCACACCAGCTCGGTTTTGCAGTCGTTGCCTCCAGGAGGAGTCAGTGTAGTCGGTATACTATACATTATTACTGCTCGATGGTTATTACACACTGGGTGCGAGATCTTTCCCTTTTTTAATCCTGGATTACTGTCGTTAATTGATTTAGTTCTAATAAAGATTTCGTCATTCGGAGAGTATTGTGCGGTGTCCGAATTATTGTATATTTGTATCCGGTCTATACAACCCCCCGTGATATCCACAGCACAGATCCCTCCATCCTGATACAGTTAGTTAAAATGTATCCACATCGGAGTTAGTTTTGCTTTATCCAAATGAACAATGTTGACAACTCCTCTGGCCGCACAAGTTGTCATGCCCCTAACCCAAGGGGCCCCCAAAGCCGCAGATGACAAGTTTTGCGGCAGGAGCCTCCGGATGGATCAGTACCTGCGCGGCCTCCTCCTATTTATACATTTGGGATCTTGGCCTGCAGAATAGGAAGCCTCAGTTCTGGATGACGTCCAGTAATTGGGTACGAAAAGAGGAAGAGAATAAAATTTGGTTACTGCGGCCTCTTTGCATCGGTTACATCAGTGATTTGCATGATCTGACCCATTGTGTCCTTATAATATTACTTCTTTGTTTTTCAGTGGACAGTTAACCCCTTAAAAACCGACCTACATGGAGTTGTCTGGGTTCAGGGCTGAACCCGCTCCCTTTAACTCCTTTAGGGTTCATGCACTAGACTGTATGTATTTTGCGTTCCAAAAAAACCCAACAAAAAACGAATGACATCAGTGTGACGTCCGTGTTGCATCATTTTTTTTTTGCGGATCCATTGTAACAATGCCTGTCCTTGTCCACGTGAAGAGGTGCAGATTTTAAATAAGCCCTTAAAGGGGTTATCCTAACTATAAAACATGCCCCCCAATGCCCGGTTCCGCCACCCGTGCCGCTCTTGATCCCTGCACGGCCTAGTGTCACCCACCGCGGCCTGTTATTGGCTTCTCCCTCCCCCTCCATCGCTGGATGTTTTCATCTGTGCGACGGAGAGATGCAGCGGGTATCAAGAGGAAGGCGGGTGCCCAGGAGCAGGGTAAGTATATTGGGGGTCATGTTTCCCTTTAAAGAAAAGTAAGTGGTGGTGATGGGGAGACAGAGCTGTCCCAAACCCGGTGTCTAACCAACCTAGAGTGTGGCATCTTTGGAGTTAATGGTGTAGCAGTGCTGTAGCACCAGGGACCGCAGATGTCTAGTAACTACACTGTCACAAGTATCTGCAGCGCCACCTGCTGGCAGAAGTTAGGTATCACAGTCACCGTATTTACAGCCGCTCATTTGTTTTCAGTACATATCTGTCGTCACTCAGCTTTTCTAAGGACAGATATAACCAAGAAATGCCTGAGCAGAATTTTTTTTGAGGGCAAGGCTTTAACTGTAAGCACTGCGCAGCTTTCTAATAAATACTTCAAGGGGTGTTTTTTGTTTTTTTTTTCCATTCACTGACAGCAAACAGATCTTTTAAAGGGGTTGTCTCACTTCAGTAAGGGACATTTATCATGTAGAGGAAGTTATTACAAGGCACTCACTAATGTATTGTGATTATCCATATTGCTTCCTTTGCTGGCTGGATTCATTTTTCTATCACCTTATACACTGCTCGTTTCCATGGTTACAGACCACCCCGCAATCCATCAGTGGTGGCCGTGCTTGCACACTACAGGAAAAAGCACCAGCCTCTCTGGTGGCCGGGACCATGGGAGCGCACATAGGCTGGTGCTTTTTCCTATATTGTGCAAGCACGACCACCACTGATGGATTGCAGGGTGGTCTGTAACCATGGAAACGAGCAGTGTATAATGTGATAGAAAAATGAAGCCAACTAGCAAAGGAAGCAATATGGAGAATCACAATACATTAGTAAGTGCCTTGTATTAACTTTCTCTACATGATAAATGCCACTTACCGAAGTGAGAGGACCCCTTTAACAGACGACTGATCTTTCAGCACAAGTAACTACTTTCTCCTTACCGTGATCACTTTCCGTACCCGACCGTCCCCAGTAACGCCGTCGCCGCTCCGGGCTGTGCGCGTGCCTTTCGATCACCGCCGCTATGAACCTGGTGTTACTGACTGGAGGAGTGAACGCAGCGTTAGGGTCACCGCGTGCACGTCTGAGGCTGGTGTATAACAAGACGGCGTTACTCACTGATTCCGCGGTCCTCGTGGCTGTCGTCGTCTCGCTCGTCGCGGTCGTTTTCCAGGTTGGACATACGCACAGACATCTCTATGGAGAGAGCGCAGGAGTGAGGTTAAAGGGGATTATTTTTCTGTCAGTTCCATAGCTCAGTGCAGGGGTCAGCAACCACCAAAACTCCAGCTGTTGTGAAGCTACAACTCCCAGCATACCCCTGTAGGTCATCAGTAGTAAAATCCTGGAAAACCCCTTTAAAGGGGACTTCCACTTCTAGGTATCAGAATTGCCTAAAAACTAATCCACCTGCTATCTTCCCCTCACTACGGATCCCCAGTCCACGAAGTCGAGGTTCTGTGTTGATCTACCATAGGAAATGGAATATCCCTTTAACAGTTTGACCCTCGGCCCTCCCGGGGGGTCGCTTACCTTGTGCTGCCAGTGGTGACATGTGCTGGTGGCTTCTGCGGTGAATCTGATGTCGGTAAGCGTAGACGGCGAGGACCAGCACCATTATACAGCCCATTATACCTCCAGCTACAGGACCAACTGGGGCGCTCTTGATCATATTCAGCGTGATCACCTCGTCACCTACGAGACATGGCGTCACCGTGATCAGTTCAGTCATTCTGGACTTTTTTGTATTTTTTGTGGGCAGATCTGAAAACACACACTTTACATGGAAGAGAAGCAAGGAATATTTCTTGGTAGTGGGAAAAACACCATTTGACAAGGGGCGCCTAAACATTCGCAAAAGTCTGAATATACACCCTTGAGAGGTGCTGCCTAGGAGAATTCCTTACCAATAGACCCCAAATCATCGGCATAAGGGCTCTTGGCTCCGACGATGCCTCCAAAACATTCCTTTTGGAGGGCACAATACGGGCGGTCCAGGTGGGACTTTCCATCGCTGTCCACCATGCACCACTCACAGTCCAGCACCCCGAAGCAATACCTGCAGAAAACAGAAGGGGGCGTTAGTCCTGACGGTCAATGCTTTCAGTAGATTATCTCTGAAGGGGGTCAAAAACTTTTAATCTTAAAGCCATTCCCCCTTTTTTGTATTCTTTTTCTATTTAGTTCTGTTATTCAGGTCTCTGGATACAGCCTGCAGTGTAAAGAATGGAGGTTTTGATTCTGGTTGTCATGGCTACATTCTATGGTTACATTGTTTCTTTACAGACACATTTTCAGTCATACATACAGTGGCATAATTAATACTAGTGGCATATATATAGAATGGTTGACAGAGTGAAAACCCCCATTCTTTACACTACAGGTGAAAACTAGCATAATTTATTAAAAAAATAGTAATGTTTAGTAATGGTGGGAGTACCCGCTCTCCATCCTCTGAGAACACCCGGTGTTGACGCACTGGGACAGGGCCTCTTGGAGGCTGGGATCCAGCACCGTGAACGTCATGGGCTCCTGATGGACCTCACAGCTCGGGTTCCTGGAGGGTAAAGCAATAATCAGACATCACTGTAGATTAGGGGTAGCCACAATGTACTATATACCCACCTGCCTAAAGACGCTATATCCTCCGCCTATCTAGACACTGACCAATATGGATCGGAGAACCTGGCCTCACAGCACCCACCCGCCAGTGTGACTTCTGATGATTATTAACCCATGCTGGTATTGAGGTATAGTAAGAACTGATATTTCTGAAATAACCCCAAACACATTAAACGTCAGCCATAAATGATCGGCCCCACTGTCGGCTTCAGAATGGGGTCGCCCTCTGCTGGATATTAGGGCTAAGGTTGTAGCTGCACCCCTTTATTGATTTCTCTGTTGGCCACAGACTACCGTAATGAGTGACTTGTAAAACTTGTATATCTCCCCCTGCTGGTGATGATGAGTTATAACATGGAGATAGAGAGAGGAGGCCAAATTTACAGCCCAAATGAAGAATTGTCATTGCTGGTGTCACTACTGTCGGTGTAATCTCCAGTATGCAGCAAAACAGATCTGCTTTAGGTTTTACCATGGTGTCTCTACAAATATTACTGCATTATCTGGTTACAGGGGCTCTTACCTGCTTTCTGCATTGGTTAGATTGCCGGTGCACTCGTTAACCTCCAGGGGGCACTCACAGGGACATTCACATTCATTCTGCTCCATCCTAACAGCCATAAAAGAACATGGAAGACGATCAGCTCCTATTAGTTATACTTCTACATGTGCACAGAATATATATATATATATATATATACACAAACATACATACAGAGTGAGAGAAAAAGAGAGAATGAGAGTGAAAGTGAGGAGTTATTAGACATAAGAGGAAAAAGGAGCAGAAAGAAAGAGGAAAAGAGAAGAGAGCAGGAAAAGGAGAGCAAGAAAAAAAAGAGGAAAGGGAGAGCAAGAAAAAAAAGAGGGAAAAAACAGGAAAGAAAGAAAAAAAGAGCAGGAAAAAAGAGGGAAAAAAGGAAAGAAAAGCAAAAAAAAAGAAAGAGGAAAAGCAGCAGGAAAGAAAAGAGGAAAAAGGAGAGCAGAAAGAAAAGAGAGGAAAAAGAGAGCGGAAAGAAAAAAAGAGGGAAAAAAAGGCAGGAAAGAAAAGAGGAAAAAAGAGAAAAAAAAAAGAGGGAAAAAAGAGCATGGAAAGAAAGAGGAAAAAAGAGCAGGAAAGAAAAGAGGAAAGGAAAAAGAGCAGAAAAAAGAGGGAAAAAAGAGCAGGAAAGAAAAAGAGGGAAAAAAGGAAAGAAAAGAGCAGGAAAAGAAGAGCAGGAAAGAAAAAGAGAGGAAAAAAAGAGCAGGAAAGAAAAGAGGGAAAAAAGAGCAGGAAAGAAAAGAGGGAAAAAAGAGCAGGAAAGAAAAGAGGGAAAAGAGAGCAGGAAAGAAAAGAAGAAACAGGAAAAAGAACAAAAAGAAAGAAATTAAGAAGGAAAGAATGAATGAACAAAAGATACAGAGAAAGAAAGAATATAGGAGAGTAGAAAAAAGAAAGAGAAGGAAAAAAAAGAGAAAGTGAGATATAATTAGATGTATAGAGACAGAGATTGAGAAAAAGAAAGAAATGAGATGGGGAGAAAGAGACGAAAGATCCGGCATCTCCATCAAGTAGTTCCGGCACAGGCAGCCCGCTAGATCTCCCAGAGTCCGGCATTGCTGGATCCTCTACCTCTCTACCGGCAATCATCCGGCCGCCTCTCCAGCATAAATGCCGGTTTTCCGTCCAGCCGACAGATGGCATTTGCGACGCATCAGAATGCCGGATCTCCTTAATGGAGATGTGAACTAAGCCATAGTGATAGCTTCATAACAAGGACCCTGTACACAGACCCTTACAGGAAACTAGTCCTAAAGCTTGTTAACAGTCACATCAACCTAAATAGCTCTGCATCAATGTCACATGGGGCCACCACAGCGCAGCAGAAGGAGCGCCACGCTAAACCACGGCAGACATCATGGGCATTTACACGCAGCTCTGTGTCATGTACTCACCGCTCCTGGGAATTTACTTAAGGTTATTGGTCTAATTTATCTGATTATCAGCTACTTTATCCTCTTTATAAATCAAACGTATTATTGTTAGCAACTTATAAAACTGCATCAAAGTTAAGCATCAGATCAGGGCCTCCCGCTGGGAACTGGAAACAAGCCAAGTTATGAGGAAAAAATCTACCGAAATGTACTTTCCGCTTCTTAAAGGAGCTTAACACTCATGTAAAGAGCGATTATATAATTAAAAATTATGCAGCTTTCTAATAAATCTTCAAGACTCCTGCTACCCGTCAGTGAACGGAAACCCTTTGAATTTTCCATCCAGAGGAGACAATCCTCCAGGCTGATACACTTCACCTGCACTGACACAATGTAGCAAATCATCAGGACAGGAGAGAGGTAAGGGGCTCACTGATGTGTTGAGCTTGCAGAGGAATGTCTAGACTGGATACGATTGTAACAAACTCTCAGCTGTGAGAAGTATTAGGTCCATTCACAGACACCAAGCAGAGATCCTGAATATGGCGAGAAACTGAGACGCAAAGTATATCAAAAAGTTGCGGAGCTGTTCACTTTGCTAGGACGTTCCTTAATCAGTAGCCCCCTCCATGGGTACGACGGTCGCTCAGACTCGCGGGGAGCGGGGTAGTCTTCTTACCTGTGACAGTTCAGGCACAGTCTGTCCACCATGCTGCACGCACAGAAAGCCAGGGAATCGCAGGTCTCATTCACAACCCCTACGAAAGCATTGGTTCCAGGGATCCTCGTCAGGCGGTATTTTGAGCAGTGGCTGCCGTGGACCAGATTGGTCAGATCCCCCTACGGAAACAAAGGTGATACGGGCCGGCTGCATTAATTCATTGTATGTATTATTGAGTCTCTCCAGCCACAGGTCAGGACAGAACAAGGGACGCTGCAGGGAATTTCACGCCCCTCCTGCAGCCTCCCTGCTCCCATGTATTGGGGAATTGCTAGTTATGCAATATGGATATAAAGTGGGGGTGGTTCCTAAGCTGCTGTAAAACTACAACTCCTAACATGATCTGAGCATTGTGCCAGTACTTCTCCCCTGTGAAAAGGGTAACACTCAGTACACGTTACGCTCGGTACAGCCTCGCCAACTTTACCCGACTATGGTCTGTGGCAGGTGCTTCATAAACAGGGCGCTCAGTCTAGACACCATATTTTTCAACTGGCATAAAAATATTGATAAACCTCCCCATACAGCTCAATTCATCCAGTATATGACAAACCTGACTGCCTGCAGCCACCACTAGGGGGAGCTCAGGGCATGGAATTTTTTCACAGCATGTATTGTACTCAATGAGCTCCCCCTAGTGGTGGCTGCTAGAAAATGTTTTAAGGAAGCAGGAAAAACCGTGCCAGGCCCCTCCGAGCCCCAGGTACGGCTCAATTCACCCAGTATATGACAAACCTGACTGCCTGCAGCCACCACTAGGGGGAGCTCAGTGCAAGGAAATTTTTACAGCATGTATTGTACTCAATGAGCTCCCCCTAGTGGTGGCTGCTAGAAAATGTTTTAAGGAAGCTGGAGAAACCGTGCCAGGCCCCTCCGAGCCCCAGGTACGGCTCAATTCACCCAGTATATGACAAACCTGACTGCCTGCAGCCACCACTAGGGGGAGCTCAGTGCAAGGAAATTTTTACAGCATGTATTGTACTCAATGAGCTCCCCCTAGTGGTGGCTGCTAGAAAATGTTTTAAGGAAGCAGGAAAAACCGTGCCAGGCCCCTCCGAGCCCCAGGTCCCAGCATGATCTGCCTCACTGAATGTACCAGTAATCTATATTACAAATTACATATTGCATTGAGCTGAATACTCTGTCTTCCAGGATGCTTTTGAACCCTTTTTGGAAACGAGACGTGCGCATAGTCTAAAGATTTTAGCAAAAAAAGTAGGTCAGGAGACATAAGAGGAGCCAGAGACGCTCATTATCCTGAAATCCGCAGCTTCCTGTGCCCCGGGGACTCACCACGAGGCTGGTGTTGAACTTGTAGAACCTCTGGACGGTTCGGTCGCTGAAGCTGTTACAGAGATTTTTCTTGACAAAGTTTGGGTGGTTGAGGATGTCGTTGGCAACAAGAGGTTCCTGGAGGGAAAAAGAGATAAAATATGGGAGCTCGTGGGTTATCTGATTAGAGCACCCCAATCTGTCAGGGTAGGGGGGGGGCTGTGGTACCTTATGAGTGATGTGCTGCTGCTCCACTGGTGCGTGGCCTTTCGGGTCAATGAGCGTTGGATGCGCCACCAGGTAACCTCTGTCCTCCATGATGAAGCACCTATCAAAGCAACGTCCGGCAGTCAGAACATGGGGAGAAGGCATTCACTGCAGGTCAGGCTTACTAATGGCGTCCCGCGTCTGGGTGACTGAGCCCGGGGAATGCAGAGGCCCGGGGGGAAACCACGCAGCCGGCGGGGACAGAAGACAAAGGCGAAAAATACAGGGCTAGAAGTGTGAGTGATAGATTTCCGCAGAGAATCTGATGCTAAATTCCTTGATTTACGAGCAGATTTCACTTCTACTTTACTGAAAGAAATCAGCAAAAAAAAATTGGGCGTTGGATTTTAAAATTCACAGTTCGTGCATTGGTTTTAGTCTGGCCAATTCTCGGCATATTTGCTGGGTTGGCGTGGAAATCGGCGGCACATTTTTGGGGTCGAAATCCGCGGCACGTTTTTGGGGTCGAAATCCGCGGCACGTTTTTGGGGTCGAAATCCGCGGCACGTTTTTGGGGTCGAAATCCGCGGCACGTTTTTGGGGTCGAAATCCGCTGCACGTTTTTGGGGTCGAAATCCGCTGCAAATCATGAGAACTAACATTCAGGGGAATAGAACTGAGGATACTGAAATATATACCGCCGACCGTACCCAGAATACAAAGCGGGAAGACCACCCTCAGAGACATTACCTTATTTTATTGCCGCCATCTTGATTGCACACCGGAAGCAACTCCATGAGAACTTTATAAAAGTATCGCAGGGTAAAGTCAATGCCCATCACCGCGACGGTGTGACCAGACGAGACCTGGGAACTGAAGAATCCAAGATGGCCGATTTACTCATTCAGAAAAACACGCTGAGATTAACAGTCCATGCATAATAAGGAGGTTACAATGACGCTATCACTTTAAGGGGCATCAAACATTTCTAATTTTCTCCACTTGCCAATTCTCTGAATGCAGCCTGCAGTGTAAAGAATGGAGGTTTTGATTCATGGTTACATGTACTGTACTGGTAATTAGGTTTAATAACGCTTTCCCGCCTGGCACACAGTCTAGCTGTATATTAGACTATAACAGAAGGCATATATACATGTATAGGGCAACGGATGCAAATCTCCAGTCAGCGCATGTTGGGAGTTGTAGTAGTAGTGTTGAGATATATTTGCATGGCCAGAGAGCCCCGGGGAAAAAGCCGTTTTCTACATTGTAACGTGTACATCAGCGACTCACTTGGAGGACTGGACGGTGTGACTTATGGTGACCACGTAGCCGGCGCCTCCCACGTCCAGGTACGGTCCCGTGAAGGCGATTAGTCCTGGATTGGCCAATGCATGAAGATACCTGAAGAAGAAAATCGGAATCTTTACAACCACTGCAGAAAGTGAAGGGAGAGGACGTCTGCTAAAAGTAATGGCGCCTGTGGGGACGACGACTTATCGGGAGAAGTATGGCGCCGACGTGCTTTCTATGAACAGCAAATCCCGCCATGGGGATGGCACTTTACTACACGGTCTACATTTCAGAAGCCTGCAGTGTAAAGAATAGAGGAGTCCATTATGGCTGCAAGTGGCAACTGAGCTCTAACGTAAATGACAGAACAGTCACTGGTGCGACTCCAGCTGTGGCAAAACCACAAATCCGAGCTGGGAGTTGTAGTTTTGCCACACTGGAGAACCAAGGGTTGCACACCACGACTCTAAGGGGAGGAGGTATGTGTGCAAGTCATACGAAAGGCAACCAACCTGAACTGGGTCCCCAAAATATGGCGTGGCATAGGGGAAACTATCTGACTAATATCCAGTATCATCGCCAGGGCATTCTGCTACATTGTAGCAATTTTTGTCTCCATAAAAGTAACGCCTCCCGACATCAGAGATATAACGGAAAGTTTGTTCTTATAAGTAACGCTTTATCCGGAGCTTACCATGGTCTCCTAGTGGGATCAAACGCTTTGTCCATGAGCGACCCGGGGTATATTCGCAGCACCCCATTGGGCGTTGCTATGTAACGGCGCACAATGTAACTGTTCAGACTGCTCATGTCCATCTGTCTCATCCATTCATCGGTGACGTGACTGGTAGCCATGACTTCATTTCTGACAGAAAACTGGAAGATAAAGACCAGCATGGCAGGGGAGCGTTAAAGACGGCCATGAAAGGATATTAATCTGCCGCGAGCTTGCGGATAAGCCGGACGCACAATTCTCTTTTTTTTTTTTTTTTAAAGATCACTTTTTATCCAGATCCAACATCAGGAGACAAAATGAAGAAACTTTAAGCAATATAAATCGGTAAAAAAATATAAAAGAGGCTTAAAGGCACAAAAAATACAAAATAAAAAACGGTATTTAAAGGGCTATTCCCATCTTGGACATTGGGGGGCTTATCGCTAGGACGCGTCCTCCAGCATTTTGTGGGCTCCGTTCTTAGTATAGGTGTGGGTCCCCGAGGTGGGACCTGCACCTATTAGACATTGGAGGCACATCCTAGCAATATGACCCCAATGTCCAACGAGATGGGCCAAACCCTTTATACTGCCTGAGGCTGCACTACTGAGACAATCTGACGACAACATGCCCCCTTCTCATATCTGTTATGGGCAGTGTTGCCATGGAGATAATAGGCAGTGTTTAATAAAACTGATGTAAAATGTAGCAATTGCCTGCAGCAACCAATCATGTCACTTCTTTATATTTTGCTGGAATTTCATTGGCCGATTCTAGTTTTGATATATTTCCCCTACTGAATGGATCCAAATCTGCACATATATATGTTCTACCCCCAATGCTCAAATTTTAATACAAACTATATTAGTAAAGCTACACTACATGGACCTTAATTTTCCCCTTAGTTCAACTTGATATTTGTATAATACAATCAGTCTCCTTCCCCCTCTGGCAGCTCACAGTATAATCCCCTACAGAAGGAGCCTTCTCAGCTCTACTGCTGTGCTACTGCAGCAGCTCTCCCCTCTTCTCCTGACCAGCAGGGCAGAAGACTATTCCTAATGAGTCCTGAAGTGAACTGAGGATCATTATGCAGAGACCTAGATGTGAGTGAGTGACTGAGCATGTGCGTCCACCAGTGATCACTTCATTAGGTGGTCATGCACTCTGCTATACACTGCAAACGCCAGGTGACTGCATAATGACACAGTTCACACACACAGTGCCAAAGATTTCTTGCACCAACCTTGAGACCAGGGTTTGCAATCAGGCGGGTGTTATCGCTCAGGTACGCCGTGTAGTGCTCCACCATGCGCTTGGTCTCCGGCTGACTCAGATGCTCATACGGAGAAGAGAAACTTCCGGCGGCCAACATGACGGTCGGGCTCTCTGTAATATCAAGCGAGTGGTTATTTAGCGGGTGGGATGCGTCTTATATGAGGAGGGAGGGGCTAATGGGCTGCGATCATCTGCTTTACCCAGTGTGGCCAGCTGCTTGAAGTGAAGGCAGGCGGAGGGCTGGCCCAGGAGATCCAGGCGATGGTACAGGAGCTTACTGCTCGGGACCGTGTTCAGGTTCTTCAGCTGTTTGACAGGGATTTCTGGTTGTATCACCACAATACACAAGATGAAGGAGGTGTCCTGGACCTGAGGGCAAAGGATTACTCAATATAAGAGCAATAGCACCTATGAGCTGAAATCTCCCAGCATTCCCTGCTGGTTCAGTGTCTGCACTGAGATTTCTCTAGCGCTATGCAGTCTAAGAAGTGTCATCTTCAGAACAGAAACCGTCAGTTATCTAATGTGGGAGAAGTAACCCCCTCCCTGTATTACAGATGCCAAGCTCAGAAGCTCAGTGAATGCCGCTCTGCAAAGAACGCTGAATTACAGAATGTAATGTATGTAGTGGCACCAGCAGAGTGAGTGCGCTCTGAGAACAGAACAGTAGACAGGATAAGTAAGAATGTACAGTGACTGCACCAGCAGAATAGTGAGTGCAGATACAGGAGTAATAAGTAATGTATGTACACAGTGACTGCACCAGCAGAATTGAGCACTCTGGAGTATAATACAGGATGTAATCAGGATCACAGGATAATAAGTAATGTATGTTACACAGTGACTGCACCAGCAGAATAGTGAGTGCAGCTCTGGAGTATAATACAGGATGTAACTCAGGATCAGTACAGGATAAGTAATGTATGTACACAGTGACTGCACCAGCAGAATAGTGAGTGCAGCTCTGGAGTATATATACAGGATGTAACTCAGGATCAGTACAGGATAAGTAATGTATGTACACAGTGACTGCACCAGCAGAATATAGTGAGTGCAGCTCTGGAGTATAATACAGGATGTAACTCAGGATCAGTACAGGATAATAAGTAATGTATGTACACAGTGACTGCACCAGCAGAATAGTGAGTGCAGCTCTGGAGTATAATACAGGATGTAACTCAGGATCAGTACACAGGATAAGTAATGTATGTACACAGTGACTGCACCAGCAGAATAGTGAGTGCAGCTCTGGAGTATAATACAGGATGTAACTCAGGATCAGTACAGGATAAGTAATGTAATGTATGTACACAGTGACTGCACCAGCAGAATAGTGAGTGCAGCTCTGGAGTATAATACAGGATGTAACTCAGGATCAGTACAGGATAAGTAATGTAATGTATGTACACAGTGACTGCACCAGCGAGATATAGTGAGGTTGCAGCTCTGGAGTATAATACAAGATGTAACTCAGGATCAGTACAGGATAAGTAATTGTAATGTATGTACACAGTGACTCCACCAGCCAGAATAGTGAGTGCAGCTCTGAGAGTATAATACAGGATGTAACTCAGGATCAGACAGGATAAGTAATGTATGTACACAGTGACTGCACCAGCAGAATAGTGGAGTGCAGCTCTGGAGCTATAATACAAGATGTAACTCAGGATCAGTACAGGATAAGTAATGTATGTACACAGTGACTGCACCAGCAGAATAGTGAGTGCAGCTCTGGAGTATAATACAGGATGTAACTCAGGATCAGTACAGGATAAGTAATGTATGTACACAGTGACTCCACCAGCAGAATAGTGAGTGTAGCTCTGGAGTATAATACAGGATATAACTGTATAATATACTGTGCACAGTTCCTATAACCAGCCTACAGTATCATTTGCAGGTAGGTACACAGGGCCTCCAATGTGATATCTGGGTACATTAGAAGAATAATTATCTTCCTGTGGGAAACTCTGGCTTGCATATCACAGCGATTCCCGCCACATGCATTTATTACAATAAAGAGGATTACGGTTCAGGCAGTTAGCGGGGTCTTACCATTTTCCAGGCATAGCTGACATTGTACGCCTCCTTCCCAGGGTCTCGCAGCTTGTTGACGTGCCAAGACAGGGAGGAATTCACAGGCACCGTAATAATCTGACTGCCCAGGGGGAGGCTGCGGAGGAAACAGACACCGATACGTCTCATGCAAACGAATACACGAGTCAGAGACCTGACAATATCAATCTGCAGCTCTGAGAACTGTCATCATCTGTCAGATCAACTGCCGCACCACGTTCACGCCGAGCAAAAGACGTACTCACTATTCCAGGCACGGGACACAGACGTGAGGATTAGGGAATCTCACACTGTGGAAACCATAGTACACCAGAAACTACCCATCATACCGCCATCAGAGAAGCTGAGCACGAAATGAAAAACATTACACTGCATGTCCAGATACTTATTAATACCTCCAGGTGGCAGTATTATAGTAGTAATATTCTTGTACACAGGAGGCAGTATTATAGTAATTATATTCTTGTACATAGGAGGCAGTATTATAGTAGTTCTATTCTTGTACATAGGAGCAGTATTATAGTAGTTATATTCTTGTACATAGGAGGCAGTATTATAGTAGTTATATTCTTGTACATAGGAGCAGTATTATAGTAGTTATATTCTTGTACATAGGAGGCAGTATTATAGTAGTTATATTCTTGTACATAGGAGCAGTATTATAGTAGTTATATTCTTGTACATAGGAGGCAGTATTATAGTAGTTATATTCTTGTACATAGGAGGCAGTATTATAGTAGTTATATTCCTGTACATAGGAGGCAGTATTATAGTAGTTATATTCTTGTACATAGGAGCAGTATTATAGTAGTTATATTCTTGTACATAGGAGCAGTATTATAGTAGTTATATTCTTGTACATAGGAGCAGTATTATAGTAGTTATATTCTTGTACATAGGAGCAGTATTATAGTAGTTATATTCTTGTACATAGGAGGCAGTATTATAGTAGTTATATTCTTGTACATAGGAGCAGTATTATAGTAGTTATATTCTTGTACATAGGAGCAGTATTATAGTAGTTATATTCTTGTACATAGGAGGAGGTATTATAGTAGTTATATTCTTGTACATAGGAGCAGTATTATAGTAGTTATATTCTTGTACATAGGAGCAGTATTATAGTAGTTATATTCTTGTACATAGGAGGCAGTATTATAGTAGTTATATTCTTGTACATAGGAGGCAGTATTATAGTAGTTATATTCCTGTACATAGGAGGCAGTATTATAGTAGTTTTAGTATAGGAGACTCTTTTGTGAACCCTTATCCTTCCTTATTACCTTTTGGCAGCTCATAAAGAGGATGACAACGTGCATAGGACAAATCACCCTGAAGGATGACTGTTTGCCGACATGACTAAATATTAGAACAAAATAAACGAATTTAGATGTTCCTAAATGCTTCTGTTATTTCTGCATCTTTGGAGCTAAGGTCGCCTTGAATTAACCTTGAAGCATCGCTTACTTGCAGCAATAAAACGTCAGCTATTTCTATGATCCAGATCAGATAAGAACACAAGGAGCTTTAGCAAAACTTTGTTCTGAGTCTTTGAAGCCGCCGACCTCCGCGTTTATTGACTCTCGCTCAGTCTCTACATGACACGGGCATATGGAGAATTTCTCACCCTTGGCCATCAAAGCAGCTTCAGGGACATGTGAAATTCTTCCAGTTTTATGTTTGCCGAGGAGTAATGGAATATGTTTGTCATATTTGCCTTTGTCAAGTTTGTGCCATAAGAAAAATTCCATATAATCTGTCTGAAATTCACACCAAATACAATGTGCACTTCTCATGGACAATCCCATAGCATCTGAGTCTGAGCTCTAAGGTGGGGGGCTGACTGCTATTCCTCCTAACTCCCCCCCATACACATGCATGCTCAGACCAGCCAAGTATGCATGGGTTTTCAATGGGGAGAGGGAATAAGTTGCTGCCAAACCCCTTTGCCATACGCTGATCTCCTGCAGAAACAAAGGATCCCACTCGCCTGATCCTTCATAAAGAAGGTGGATTTGTCAGACTTATATCTCATGTGTATGGGCGCTTACAGATCCCAGACCTGATCCTCCAGCGCGTACTATAAGGAGTTAAATTTACCTGAGAATATTCTGCCGAACCAATGAAAACTTGGGGATGTTCTCATAGTGGATAATATCGGTGTGCAGGGGAGGCTCCACCAGGAGGTACGGCCGGGTCAGCGAAGGATGCATCAACGTGTAACCTTGCAGGAAAAAGTAAAAGGCAAATCAAAGCCAAACCAAAGTATTTCTAAGGACCTTTAAAGGGGTTGTGTCACTTCAGCAAATAGCATTTATCATGTAGAGAAAGTTAATACAAGGCACTTACTAATGCATTGCGATTCTCCATATTGCTTCCTTTGCTGGCTGGATTCATTTTGCCATCACATTATACACTGCTTGTTTCCATGGTTACAGCCACCCTGCAATCCATCAGTGGTGGTCGTGCTTGCACACTATAGGAAAAAGCATCAGCCTCTCTGGTGGCCGGGACAGTGAAAGCGCACATAGGCCGGTGCTTTTTTTTCTATAGTATGCAAGCATGACCACCGCTGCTGGTCGTAACCATGGAAACGAGCAGTGTATAATGTGATGGAAAAATGAATTCAGCCAGAAAAGGAGGCAATATTCATCTCTATTTAAAGGGGTCCTCTCACTTCAGTAAGTGGCATTTATCATGTAGAGAAAGTTGATACAAGGCACTTACTAATGTAGTGTGATTCTCCATATTGCTTCCTTTGCTGGCTAGATTCATTTTTCCATCACATTATACACTGCTCGTTTCCATGGTTACAGACCACCCTGCAATCCATCAGTGGTGGTCGTGCTTGCACAATATAGGAAAAAGCACCAGCCTATGTGCGCTCCCATGGTCCCGCCCACCAGAGAGGCTGATGCTTTTTCCTATAGTGTGCAAGCACGAACACCACTGATGGATTGCAGGGTGGTCGTAACCATGGAAACGAGCAGTGTATAATGTGATGGAAAAATGAATCTAGCCAGCAGATGGACGGAGGACAACAGTGAAAGTGCTGCAGGACCTTTTAACAGCTGCCGAGAGTCAGGCACCTACCAATGTGATACGGTTGGAGTATCCTGTAGCCCCTTTAACAGAGGGGGTTCCCCATTTACAACCCATAAGACTGGAGAGTGGCTGTAAAGAGTTTCTCCCACTGTGGAGGACCCAGCACATCCATGCATTACACCAGGAATGCTCAACCTGCGGCCGTCCAGCTGTTGTAAAACTACAACTCCCACCATGCCCTGCTGTAAGCTGTCCAGGCATGCTGAGAGTTGTAGTTTTGCAACAGGCTGAGCATCCAAGCATTACACAAACACTTCACTGACTACAATAGGGACGGTGTAATACTTCCTTTCTCCAGAGGAGGCACTGCAGGGAAAGCCGACCACTACATGTGATGTAGCCTAATGGAATTTTTTTTTCCCCTCCTCAACCAAATTGCAAATTGAAACGGGACCTCCTGCTGTATCAAACGAGCCAAGGTTGTAACAAAAACACCGGGGCTGACAGCTGTAAAAGTGGTCTTAGATTTGAGGAGCAGAAAGTAACCACATGTTATCGGGATGTGTATCCAGTGGGGCCCATATAAAAGTTGGGGTCTAGACAAAAGGTGTTGGGTCCGATCATTGGGGGGGGAGGTCTGTGTCTGGGGTTTGTATGAAGGCCGGTCTGTACCCCTCTTTGGAATCTCCTTTTCTAAATTTGGTAAGTATGATTAATGGACGTCCTACACTGTAACCACCAGCAGTAGTGAAAGACAGCACATACAGTCAAAAAAAATATGATGTGTGACGCCAAGGCCATAATAAGTGACCATGAATGAAACCAGAATGAAAACGCCCATTCTTTACACTGCAGGCTGCACATGTTTAGGACTTACCATCGCCCATCTCGTCAGAGTACGGCAGGCTGAACACGGCCTCGTCGATCATGCGGTTAGGAAGGTTCGTATAAAACCTCCCCACCGTCGTCTCCAGGTTGCTGAGCTGATTTAAGACCATCATGCTCCCCTTGGTGATGGGAAGTCCGCTCTTGTCTGAGAAGCCGTATTTTGCAGAATTCTGCTCTGCTAGGTCACGGAGGAACGCCAACTCCTTCAGACCAGTCACTCCCTCTAACACGGAAAAATGTGAGAACTTGTCAGTAAAAAAGGGGGCAATGAAACGGGTATTACAATGGGCTGTGTGGGCTGAGTCACTAAGCCAAAAGTAAGGACTCCGACGCCAACATTTCACAGGTCCGCACTATGGAAAGATTCACTCACCCTCTATCCGCAGCTCCAGTTCATTGAACTGGCTCCGGTGTCTCCATCATCTGGTCCGAAGCTTGTTTACTTCCTCTCCGGCATGGGCATGATCATCCACAGGAGACACAGCACCACTGAAGCCAGACATTGGCTGCAGCAGAGCAGTTAACCATGAAGGAATGAAGTAAACAAGAGGCGGACAAGAAGATAGATACACAGGAGCCAGCGCACAGGACTGCAGCGTCAGGGATCCGGTAAGTAGGAATCTTTCCATAGCAGAGGCAGGATGTGGGTAGGTGAGAACTGATTATCTATCATCACTAGGGCACCCTACTTATCACTGTGTATAGTATAAGTACAGTAGAGAACACAGGAGAGGTGAGAACTGATTATCAGCACTAGGGCACGCTACTTATCACTGTGTATAGTATAAGGACAGGAGAGGTGAGAACTGATTATCTATCATCACTAGAACACCCTGCTTATCACTGTATATAGTATAAGGACAGGAGAGAACACAGGAGAGGTGAGGAACTGATTATCATCACTAGATCACCCTGCTTATCACTGTATATAGTATAAGGACAGGAGAGGTGAGAACTGATTATCTATCACCACTAGGGCACCCTGCTTATAGTATATAGGACAGGAGAAAACACAGGAGAAGTGAGAACTGATTATCTATCACCACTATAACACCCTGCTTATGACTGGTTATAGTTTAAGGACAGGAGAGGAGAAAACTGATTATATATCACCTCTAGAACATCCTGCTTATCACTGTATATAGTATAAGGACAGGAGAGAACACAGGAGAGGTGAGAACTGATTATCTATCACCACTAGAACACCCTGCTTATCACTGTTTATAGTATAAGGACAGGAGAGAACACAGGAGAGGTGAGAACTGATTATCTATCATCACTAGAACACCCTGCTTATCACTGATTATAGTATAAGGACAGGAGAGAACACAGGAGAGGTGAGAACTGATTATCATCACTAGAACACCCTGCTTATCACCGTGTATAGTATAAGGACAGGAGAGAACACAGGAGAGGTGAGAACTGATTATTTATCATCACTAGAACACCCTGCCTATCACTGTGTATAGTATAAGGACAGGAGAGGTGAGAACTGATTATCTATCATCACTAGAACACCCTGCTTATCACTGTATATAGTATAAGGACAGGGGAGAACACAGAAGAGGTGAGAACTGATTATCTATCATCACTAGAACACCCTGCTTATCACTGTGTATAGTATAAGGACAGGAGAGAACACAGGAGAGGTGAGAACTGATTATCTATCATCACTAGAACATCCTGCTTATCACTGTTTATAGTATAAGGACAGGAGGGGACACAGGAGAGGTGAGAACTGAATATCTATCATCACTAGAACATCCTGCTTATCACTGTTTATAGTATAAGGACAGGAGGGGACACAGGAGAGGTGAGAACTGATTATCTATCATCACTAGAACATCCTGCTTATCACTGTTTATAGTATAAGGACAGGAGAGAACACAGGAGAGGTGGGAACTGATTATCACCACTAGAACACCCTGCTTATCACTGTATATAGTATAAGGACAGGAGGGGACACAGGAGAGGTGAGAACTGATTATTTATCACCCACTAGAACACCCTGCTTATCACTGTGTATAGTATAAGGACAGGAGAGAACACAGGAGAGGTGGGAACTGATTATCACCACTAGAACACCCTGCTTATCACTGTATATAGTATAAGGACAGGAGAGAACACAGGAGAGGTGAGAACTGATTATCTATCATCACTAGAACACCCTGCTTATCACTGTGTATAGTATAAGGACAGGAGAAGAACACAGGAGAGGTGAGAACTGATTATCATCACTAGAACACTCTGCTTATCACTGTATATAGTATAAGGACAGGAGAGATGAGAACTGATTATCTATCATCACTAGAACACCCTGCTTATCACTGTATATAGTATAAGGACAGGAGAGGTGAGAACTGATTATCTCATCACTAGAACACCCTGCTTATCACTGTATATAGTATAAGGACAGGAGAGAACACAGGAGAGGTGAGGACTGATTATCATCACTAGATCACCCTGCTTATTACTGTGTATAGTATAAGGACAGGAGAGGTGAGGACTGATTATCTATCACCACTAGAACATCCTGCTTATCACTGTTTATAGTATAAGGACAGGAGGGGACACAGGAGAGGTGAGAACTGATTATCTATCATCACTAGAACACCCTGCTTATCACCGTGTATAGTATAAGGACAGGAGAGAACACAGGAGAGGTGAGAACTGATTATTTATCATCACTAGAACACCCTGCCTATCACTGTGTATAGTATAAGGACAGGAGAGGTGAGAACTGATTATCTATCATCACTAGAACACCCTGCTTATCACTGTATATAGTATAAGGACAGGGGAGAACACAGAAGAGGTGAGAACTGATTATCTATCATCACTAGAACAACCCTGCTTATCACTGTGTATAGTATAAGGACAGGAGAGAACACAGAGAGGTGAGAACTGATTATCTATCATCACTAGAACATCCTGCTTATCACTGTTTATAGTATAAGGACAGGAGGGGACACAGGAGAGGTGAGAACTGATTATCTATCATCACTAGAACATCCTGCTTATCACTGTTTATAGTATAAGGACAGGAGGGGACACAGGAGAGGTGAGAACTGATTATCTATCATCACTAGAACATCCTGCTTATCACTGTTTATAGTATAAGGACAGGAGAGAACACAGGAGAGGTGGGAACTGATTATCACCACTAGAACACCCTGCTTATCACTGTATATAGTATAAGGACAGGAGGGGACACAGGAGAGGTGAGAACTGATTATTTATCACCACTAGAACACCCTGCTTATCACTGTGTATAGTATAAGGACAGGAGAGAACACAGGAGAGGTGGGAACTGATTATCCACACTAGAACACCCTGCTTATCACTGTATATAGTATAAGGACAGGAGAGAACACAGGAGAGGTGAGAACTGATTATCTATCATCACTAGAACACCCTGCTTATCACTGTGTATAGTATAAGGACAGGAGAGAACACAGGAGAGGTGAGAACTGATTATCATCACTAGAACACTCTGCTTATCACTGTATATAGTATAAGGACAGGAGAGATGAGAACTGATTATCTATCATCACTAGAACACCCTGCTTATCACTGTATATAGTATAAGGACAGGAGAGGTGAGAACTGATTATCTCATCACTAGAACACCCTGCTTATCACTGTATATAGTATAAGGACAGGAGAGAACACAGGAGAGGTGAGGACTGATTATCATCACTAGATCACCCTGCTTATTACTGTGTATAGTATAAGGACAGGAGAGGTGAGGACTGATTATCTATCACCACTAGAACATCCTGCTTATCACTGTTTATAGTATAAGGACAGGAGGGGACACAGGAGAGGTGAGAACTGATTATCTATCATCACTAGAACATCCTGCTTATCACTGTTTATAGTATAAGGACAGGAGAGAACACAGGAGAGGTGGGAACTGATTATCACCACTAGAACACCCTGCTTATCACTGTATATAGTATAAGGACAGGAGGGACACAGGAGAGGTGAGAACTGATTATTTATCACCACTAGAACACCCTGCTTATCACTGTGTATAGTATAAGGACAGGAGAGAACACAGGAGAGGTGGGAACTGATTATCACCACTAGAACACCCTGCTTATCACTGTATATAGTATAAGGACAGGAGAGAACACAGGAGAGGTGAGAACTGATTATCTATCATCACTAGAACACCCTGCTTATCACTGTGTATAGTATAAGGACAGGAGAGAACACAGGAGAGGTGAGAACTGATTATCATCACTAGAACACTCTGCTTATCACTGTATATAGTATAAGGACAGGAGAGATGAGAACTGATTATCTATCATCACTAGAACACCCTGCTTATCACTGTATATAGTATAAGGAACAGGAGAGGTGAGAACTGATTATCTCATCACTAGAACACCCTGCTTATCACTGTATATAGTATAAGGACAGGAGAGAACACAGGAGAGGTGAGGACTGATTATCATCACTAGATCACCCTGCTTATTACTGTGTATAGTATAAGGACAGGAGAGGTGAGGACTGATTATCTATCACCACTAGAACACCCTGCTTATCACTGTATATAGTATAAGGACAGGAGAGAACACAGGAGAGGTGGGAACTGATTATCACCACTAGAACACCCTGCTTATCACTGTATATAGTATAAGGACAGGAGGGGACACAGGAGAGGTGAGAACTGATTATTTATCACCACTAGAACACCCTGCTTATCACTGTATATAGTATAAGGACAGGAGAGAACACAGGAGAGGTGAGAACTGATTATCTATCATCACTAGAACACCCTGCTTATCACTGTGTATAGTATAAGGACAGGAGAGAACACAGGAGAGGTGAGAACTGATTATCTATCATCACTAGAACACCCTGCTTATCACTGTATATAGTATAAGGACAGGAGAGAACACAGGAGAGGTGAGAACTGATTATCATCACTAGAACATCCTGCTTATCACTGTATATAGTATAAGGACAGGAGAGATGAGAACTGATTATCTATCATCACTAGAACACCCTGCTTATCACTGTATATAGTATAAGGACAGGAGAGGTGAGAACTGATTATCTCATCACTAGAACACCCTGCTTATCACTGTATATAGTATAAGGACAGGAGAGAACACAGGAGAGGTGAGAACATTTAATACATATGGCGTAATATATAGCAATATCTGAGCTTCCCTTTAACCTCTGGCACTGTACAAGAATAGGCCTTCACCCCTCCCCCACCATAGTAAAAATGGCCACGCAGTCTCACCGTTCATAATGGCATAAGTAAGGATCATGACCGAATTGTTCAGCTGACTGTTCTCTTCGTTAATGACTCTCAGTGTGGACTTCTTATCATCTTCGGAGGAATCCTTTGAGGTGATTCCAGCGGATAAATAGATAATCACCAAGTCAGTATCTGGGGAGGAAGACAGAGAACGAGCCTCACAACGTGATCACACAGATTGGTAAAATTCTTAAATAAACTCCAAAAGAAATAAAATACAAGACACAAAGAAAAAAACACTATTGTAAAATCTGACACAATGTAACAGAACGTTCCGTTTCACTCACGCTGTGCAATTATCTAAAACACCCATCAATCACAGCAAAGTTTATATATTCTAGAAAACCTCTGGCAAAATTATATTTTTCAGTCCTTAAGTAATAGGCGATGAAAATGGGATAACAGCACGGCTGTCGGGATGCTGCTTTCAGTGTAATTTGTGAAAAGAAATTGAAATGCAGGATGCTGCAAAAAATAGATCTCCCCCAAGAACAATAGAAGCGCTGCATGTAACATCCGTTCTGGTTGGTAAACATGAGAGGGTGCAACAAGGGCTCCAAAACACAGATATACTATATACGGTACATATAATACAGACATATGCAAAAAATTAGGCCGATTACCACACCCGATGAGGATATCTAGGGACAACGGTGATATGTAACACAGCCGGATATCACACAATATCTGTTTTATAGGCAGCCTACAAATAGTCCCGGCATTGTCTGTATTCTATAGCTGGCCTGTAACATGCACATTGGTTTATTGTGAGGTTTTATTACTAACCCAATGGGGAGTATCTGGAGCCACATAAATATAATACATTTCTAGTAATAAACATCTGCTCCATTATTAGGAGAACGAGCGGTTTCGGGTTCATGCATTAGGGACTAGTTTAGGGGTAATAACACATTGGTGAGTTCTGTAGCTGTGGTTTACATCTACCAGAAAGCAGAGCCTTTCCTCTGTGTCTCCAAAAGCTGATTCTTACATAAAAAAAAAAAAAAAACAATTTCCATTTAAAGTAAAGGCAACATCACTGGGCAACTATTCTCAGATCACATCAGTCTCACAAAACCCAGGAATATAACTACTATAATACTGCCTCCTATGTACAAGAATATAACTACTGTAATACTGCTCCTATGTACAAGAATATAACTACTGTAATACTGCTCCTATGTACAAGAATATAACTACTATAATACTGCTCCTATGTACAAGAATATAACTACTATAATACTGCTCCTATGTACAAGAATATAACTACTATAATACTGCTCCTATGTACAAGAATATAACTACTATAATACTGCCTCCTATGTACAAGAATATAACTACTATAATACTGCTCCTATGTACAAGAATATAACTACTATAATACTGCCTCCTATGTACAAGAATATAACTACTATAATACTGCTCCTATGTACAAGAATATAACTACTATAATACTGCCTTCTATGTACAAGAATATAACTACTATAATACTGCCTTCTATGTACAAGAATATAACTACTATAATACTGCCTCCTATGTTACAAGAATATAACTACTATAATACTGCTCCTATGTACAGAATATAACTACTATAATACTGCTCTTATGTACAAGAATATAACTACTATAATACTGCCTCCTATGTACAAGAATATAACTACTATAATACTGCCTCCTATGTACAAGAATATAACTACTATAATACTGCTCCTATGTACAAGAATATAACTACTATAATACTGCTCCTATGTACAAGAATATATAACCTACTAATAATACTGCTCCTATGTACAAGAATATAACTACTATAATACTGCCTCCTATGTACAAGAATATAACTACTATAATACTGCTCCTATGTACAAGAATATAACTACTATAATACTGCTCCTATGTACAAGAATATAACTACTATAATACTGCCTCCTATGTACAGTCATGGCCAAAAGTTTTGAGAATGATACAAATATTAATTTTTACAAAGTCTACTGCTTCAATTTTTATAATGGCAATTTGCATATACTCCAGAATGTTATAAAGAGTGATCAGCTTAACAGCAATTACTTGCAAAGTCAATATTTGCCTAGAAAATGAACTTTATCCCCCAAAACACATTTCAACATCATTGTAGCCCTGCCTTAAAAGGACCAGCTAACATTGTTTCAGTGATTGCTCCATTAAGACAGGTGTGGGTGTTGATGAGGACAGGGCTGGAGATCAATCTGTCATGATTAAGTAAGAATGACACCACTGGACACTTTAAAAGGAGGCTGGTGCTTGGCATCATTGTTTCTCTTCTGTTAACCATGGTTATCTCTAAAGAAACACGTGCAGTCATCATTGCACTGCATAAAAATGGCCTAACAGGGAAGAGTATCGCAGCTAGAAAGATTGCACCTCATTCAACAATCTATCGCATCATCAAGAACTTCAAGGAGAGAGGTTCCATTGTTGCCAAAAAGGCTCCAGGGCGCCCAAGAAAGACCAGCAAGCGCCAGGACCGTTTCTTAAAAGTGTTTCAGCTGCGGGATCGGACTACCAGCAGTACAGAGCTTGCTCAGGAATGGCAGCAGGCAGGTGTGAGTGCATCTGCACGCACTGTGAGGTGGAGACTCTTGGAGCAAGGCTGGTCTCAAGGAGGGCAGCAAAGAAGCCACTTCTCTCCAGAAAAAACAATCAGGGACAGACTGATATTCTGCAAAAGGTACAGGGAGTGGACTGCTGAGGACTGGGGGAAAGTCATTTTCTCTGATGAATCCCCTTTTTGATTGTTTGGGACATCTGGAAAACAGCTTATTCGGCGAAGACAAGGTGAGCGCTACCACCAGTCTTGTCTCATGCCAACTGTAAAGCATCCTGAAACCATTCATGTGTGGGGTTGCTTCTCAGCCAAGGGAATATGCTCTCTCACAGTCTTGCCTAAAAACACAGCCATGAATAAAGAATGGTACCAGAATGTCCTCCAAGAGCAACTTCTCCCAACCGTCCAAGAGCAGTTTGGCGATCAACAATGCCTTTTCCAGCATGATGGAGCACCTTGCCATAAAGCAAAGGTGATAACTAAATGGCTCAGGGAACAAAACATAGAGATTTTTGGGTCCATGGCCTGGAAACTCCCCAGATCTTAATTCCATTGAGAACTTGTGGTCAATCATCAAGAGATGGGTGGACAAACAAAAACCTACAAATTCTGACAAAATGCAAGCATTGATTGTGCAAGAATGGACTGCTATCAGTCAGGATTTGGTCCAGAAGTTGATTGAGAGCAGCCAGGGAGAATTGCAGAGGTCCTGAAGAAGACGGGTCAACACTGCAAATATTGACTTGCTGCATTAAAGGGGTTGTCCGAGTTATGACAAAAAATATATAGCACTGTAAATCTGATGGGCAGCAATATATAACTAAGTTAAGCAAGTTTTAGGCAAAAAAAATCCAATATTTCCTAATTTCCCTGGTTCTCTTCTGGTCTTTGTTTACATGCAATAACAACAATCTCAGCCCCTCCCCCTTCTCCCCCCCCCTCTCTGCAAAGGGAATGAATACAAGTGGCTGAGTGACATGTTCTGCCTGCTAGAATACTCAGCAGCATGTTGTATGTGTAGGACTACAAGTCCCAGCTGTACAATGACACTGCTAATACATACAGGAATTTCTCCCTACCTGTTCTTGTACAATACAATTCCTCTACAGCTCTTGTGCCCAGCATTTGTCTCCTGTCACTGCTGCAGCTACTATATTGTTATAAAGCGCTTGAGCCCTCAGTGTGTTCTGGCTGAAGGGTTTAATGTTTTATCTGAAAGAAACCAGGGAGAAAGCAGATAGCAGGAGCCTGGCAAAGAAAGGGGGCGTGGCCAGTTGACGTTCCTCGTTGTACAGACTCTTATCTGAACTCTGAGGCTTGTACACTAAACGTCAGAGACCAGAGAGATAAGGTGACATCACAGGTCATGTGACGCCTTAGTCAACTCTGAGAAACCAGCAGCTTTAGAAACACAAAGTATATGGAAAGTTGTTACACCTGACAAGTTAGAAACATATAAAGAACAAAAAAATAACTCGGACAACCCCTTTAACTCATTCTAACTGTCAATATAAGCTTTGTACTCATAATAGATGCAATTAATTCTTATGAAAAAACATCTGACAAACAACATAAAAACCAGGGGCAGCAACATGTGAGATATATATTTGTCATTCTCAAACTTGGCATGACTGTACATATAACTACTATAATACTGCTCCTATGTACAAGAATATAACTACTATAATACTGCTCCTATGTACAAGAATATAACTACTATAATACTGCTCCTATGTACAAGAATATAACTACTATAATACTGCTCCTATGTACAAGAATATAACTACTATAATACTGCTCCTATGTACAAGAATATAACTACTATAATACTGCTCCTATGTACAAGAAATATAACTACTATAATACTGCTCCTATGTACAAGAATATAACTACTATAATACTGCTCCTATGTACAAGAATATAACTACTATAATACTGCCTCCTATGTACAAGAAATATAACTACTATAATACTGCTCCTATGTACAAGAATATAACTACTATAATACTGCTCCTATGTACAAGAATATAACTACTATAATACTGCCTCCTATGTACAAGAATATAACTACTATAATACTGCTCCTATGTACAGAATATAACTACTATAATACTGCCTCCTATGTACAAGAATATAACTACTATAATACTGCCTCCTATGTACAAGAATATAACTACTATAATACTGCCTCCTATGTACAAGAATATAACTACTATAATACTGCTCCTATGTACAAGAATATAACTACTATAATACTGCTCCTATGTACAAGAATATAACTACTATAATACTGCCTCCTATGTACAAGAATATAACTACTATAATACTGCTCCTATGTATACAAGAATATAACTACTATAATACTGCTCCTATGTACAAGAATATATAACTACTATAATACTGCTCCTATGTACAAGAATATAACTACTATAATACTGCCTCCTATGTACAGAATATAACTACTATAATTACTGGCTCCCTATGTACAAAATATTAACTACTAGTAATACTGCTCCTATGTACCAAAATATAACTACTATAATACTGCATCCTATGTACAAGAATATAACTACTAATAAGTACTGCTCCTATGTACAAAGATATAACTACTATAATACTTGCCTCCTTATGTACAAGAATATAACTACTATATACTGCCATCCTATGTTACACAGAATATAACTACTATATACTGCCCCTATGTACAAGAATATCTACTATTAATACTCCTCCTATGTACAAGAATATAACTACCTATAATACTGCCCCTATGTAAAGAATATAACTACTATAATACCCTATGTTAGAAACCTAAACTGCCTATGTACAAATATAACTACTATAATTACTGCTCCTATGTACAAGAAATAAACTACTAATAATACTGCTCCTATGTACAAGATATAACTACTATAATACTGCTCCTATGTACAAGAATATAACTACTATAATACTGCCTCCTATTGTACAAGAATATAACTACTATAATACTGCTCCTATGTACAAGAATATAACTACTATAATACTGCTCCTATGTACAAGAATATAACTACTATAATACTGCTCCTATGTACAAGAATATAACTACTATAATACTGCTCCTATGTACAAGAATATAACTACTATAATACTGCTCCTATGTACAAGAATATAACTACTATAATACTGCTCCTATGTACAAGAATATAACTACTATAATACTGCCTCCTATGTACAAGAATATAACTACTATAAATACTGCCTCCTATGTACAAGAATATAACTACTATAATACTGCTCCTATGTACTACAAGAATATAACTACTATAATACTGCTCCTATGTACAAGAATATAACTACTATAATACTGCCTCCTATGTACAAGAATATAACTACTATAATACTGCTCCTATGTACAAGAATATAACTACTATAATACTGCTCCTATGTACAAGAATATAACTACTATAATACTGCCTCCTATGTACAAGTACTATATACTGCTCCTATGTACAGAATAAACTATATAATACTGCTCCTATGTACAAGAATATTAACTACTATAATATGCCTCCTATGTACAAGAATATAACTACTATAATACTGCTCCTAATGTACAAGAATATAAACTACTATAATACTGCTCCTATGTACAAGAATATAACTACTATAATACTGCTCCTATGTACAAGAATATAACTACTATAATACTGCTCTAATGGATTACTATTGCTGACAAGAATATAACTACTATAATACTGCCTCCTATGTACAAGAATATAACTACTATAATTACTGCCTCCTATGTACAAGAATATAACTACTATAATACTGCTCCTATGTACAAGAATATAACTACTATAATACTGCTCCTATGTACACGAATATAACTACTATAATACTGCTCCTATGTACAAGAATATAACTACTATAATACTGCCTCCTATGTACAAGAATATAACTACTATAATACTGCTCCTATGTACAAGAATATAACTACTATAATACTGCTCCTATGTACAAGAATATAACTACTATAATACTGCTCCTATGAAAGAATTATAACTACTATATACTGCTCCTATTACAGAATATAACTACTATAATACTGCTCCTATGTACAAGAATTATAACTACTATAATTACTGCTCCTATGTACAAGAATATAACTACTATAATACTGCCTCCTATGTACAAGAATATAACTACTATAATACTGCCTCCTATGTACAAGAATATAACTACTATAATACTGCTCCTATGTACAAGAATATAACTACTATAATACTGCTCCTATGTACAGATATAATACTATAATACTGCTCCTATGTACAAGAATATAACTACTATAATACTGCCTCCTATGTACAAGAATATAACTACTATATACTGCCTCCTATGTACAAGAATTAACTACTTATAATACCTGCCTCCTATGTACAAGAATATAACTACTATAATACTGCCTCCTATGTACAAGAATATAATACTATAATACTGGCTCCTATGTACAGAATATAACTACTATAATACTGCTCCTATGTACAAGAATATATAACTACTATAATACTGCCTCCTATGTACAAGAATATAACTACTATAATACTGCCTCCTATGTACAAGAATATAACTACTATAATACTGCTCCTATGTACAAGAATATAACTACTATAATACTGCCTCCTATGTACAAGAATATAACTACTATAATACTGCTCCTATGTACAAGAATATAACTACTATAATACTGCTCCTATGTACAAGAATATAACTACTATAATACTGCCTCCTATGTACAAGAATATAACTACTATAATACTGCTCCTATGTACAAGAATATAACTACTATAATACTGCCTCCTATGTACAAGAATATAACTACTATAATACTGCCTCCTATGTACAAGAATATAAACTACTATAATACTGCCTCCTATGTACAAGAATATAACTACTATAATACTGCCTCCTATGTACAAGAATATAACTACTATAATACTGCTCCTATGTACAAGAATATAACTACTATAATACTGCTCCTATGTGCAAGAATATAACTACTATAATACTGCTCCTATGTACAAAGAAACTATAAACCCTTGTAAATACTATAATACTGCTCCTATGTACAAGAACATAACTCCTATAATACTGCCTCCTATGTACAAGAATATAACTACTATAATACTGCTCCTATGTACAAGAACATAACTCCTATAATACTGCCTCCTATGTACAAGAATATAACTACTATAATACTGCTCCTATGTACAAGTTAGAAGTCAAGTCTCCAATGAGCGCTTTGGTCAATCAGAAAACGGAGTATGCAACAGAAACTAAGGACCCCACATTCGTCCCTATATACAAGTGCACCCCTAATTCTCAATAGCACCCAGACCACCCACAAATAGAAAAGTATAATCCAGTGAAATGGCACAAATGATATCCTACACGTAAGATAAATACCGGACAACATAATAAAGGTAGAATCTTCCGCACGTTCTTGGGAAAAGTCATAACTCCGTGTAATTGATGCGTTTTATATTTGCTAATGCTGACACTGAGTTTACAAACTGCAAAATCCTGGCAATTACAGCCGCCCTCTATGAGGAGGGTAAATAGTGCCCGGGAGCCCGGCGCTGGCACAGGATGAAAGGCTGGCGCTCCACATTGTGTGAAGACGTTTTCTTCTGCAAACATTTGGATTCCTACCTGGTGCTCTCACTGAGAGGCATTGTTGTACGGGAAAGGATCGACAGGAGCGTAATAAGAGCCACGCAGGAACGTCAGCGCGGAGACGTCGTGTTATAATAATATAAAGAGAATGAAAACAGATAATAGTCATTCTTCCCTGCGACCACATAGGACGACAGGACGGAGCCGCCCACTGGACACTTCTCTCCATGCCGGCACATTATACTGGCGGCCACCCAATTGTACCGTATATGGCATTTAAAGTAGTATTCCGGTTAGAGGAAGTTATCTGCTATCACATAATGGGGCGTTAACTAATCAATGGGAGGGGGTCCGACTGCCGGCACCACCACCAATCACGAGACCGGGAGTCCTGTACCCAGAAAAAGCCGCTCCATTCATTCTCTACACCAGAGGTGCCCAACTGCAGCCCTCCAGCTTTTGCCAAACCACAACTCCCACCATGCCCTGCTGTAGGCCGATAGCTATAGGCTGTCCAGGCATGCTGGGAGTTGTAGTTTTGCAACAGGTTGGGCATCCCTGCTCTATAGGATTGATACATCTAGATGAGCGCTGTACGGCCATGTCCTTCAGTCCACAGAAAATGAGTGGAGCAGCAGTGGGCATGCTCAACCCGCCGTTCCATTCATTTCCGGGTACGGTGGTCCGGGTCTCATGATCGGAGGGGTCAAAGTGATCTAATAAGTATCCTTTATTCTAGGACTTCATCTAACTGGAACATCCCTTTAAGGGTATGGACACAGGAGGCAGCGTAACATGCCATTCTGCAACAAAATGCACGCGTGTTACACGGGAACAAAATTTTGTGGAAATTTGCAACACAATTTCCAGTGTAGATTTTTTGGGAAGGGATCTGGTACCATCTCATCCACTTTGCCAGTAATGAAAACACTTTGTGGAGTTTTTTCCCAGAATTCCACAGCGGAAAATCTGGAGCGTACCAGCAGCCATCTTTGAACATGCCCTAAGGAAAGGTTGGGGGGGGGGGAGTCCACCTCACGGCACGTACGCCGATCGGCTGTTGGGCGGTGCTGTGCTTGGTAAGCAGCCTACTCAATTGTAGAGTGGCTATGCTTGGTATTGTACTTCAACCCCATTCACTGGTATGGGGCTGATCTGCATCTAGGCCATGTGACCGATGAAAGTGACATCACATGACCTAGGAAAAGGCCTAAGTGCACAATGAGAGCCGAGGCCTCTTCCTACAGCCACCACCTTCTGAAGGGAGCTGCCAAGGATTTGCAAAACATAGGTGCTTTCTTCCAAAAACAGCGCCACACCTGTCCTCAGGTAGTGTGTGGTACTGCAGCTCGGCTCCATTCACGACACCACACACAATGACTGGACTGGAGCTGTGTTTGAAGAAAGCAGCTGTGTTTATTAGAACAGAATGGCTACTGGTGAGCATGCTGGGAGTTGTAGTTTCACAACAGTCACATGTATGTCGGATATTCTTACTTGGTTGGATTCTGGTGCCGTTATTGGTATTCCTCATCAGCTGGAACGCCTTCTGGAAGCCGAGGGCGTGCTGCGTGGGGCTGTCCGAGGACTTGACGCTGCCCACAAAGCTGGCCATCTCCCTCTTGGTCTCGCTGGTGGCCGGGGACAGGAACGTCTTGTAGCACTGGTCCAGGGAGCACGTTCTCACCGCGTCGGCCACGGTCAGGACGGAAATCTGGAAGAGAGAAGAGAAGATTCCCGTGTGTCCAGGACGGAAAGCTGCAGCCGCACGGCTGACCTTGTGTAAACATTTGTCTGCACCGAGATTCCTCTTCACACCCAAACGTCCAGAGGAGCATTCCCGGAGACTCTGCGGACTATTTCTAGGACAGATTGAGGCCGCAGATGTGCGCCGCACTCTCTGCTCCGCTGCCAAGGACTGAAATTATCTCCAAACATTTTACTTGACTGCAATCCCAAAATCACTAAAACGCGTTTCCTATCTCCACGCTTCTGCCACTCAATTAGGTTGAGCCTCGTGCAGGAATCTTCTCTGCACCCGCATGTCGTTACTTACAGGCTCCACTAGGTGGCGCAGTGTGAATTCTGCACCAGTACGTGATGCTTGGGCTCCCTTCCCCCCACACAAGACTAAAGGGGAATGGAGATCTCCTTGTCTAGGAGGGAGGCAGAGCTGCAATAGCAGAGACTGGCCATGCACAAGAGTGGCGCTGTTTTTGGAGAAAAATCAAGTCTTTTATACACCTAATGGGACGGCTTGTAATTGCGACAGAGAGCAGGTAAACATTGAAGGGAAGGCTGCGCTCACACGGAGCGTGGCCTTCTCGTCAACCGGTGGCCGCAGGGGTGCCACGCTCTGATTTATGCCCGTCAGCATATTTCAGTGCTGTTGGTCCCATCTACATACGAGCCACCAATCTGGAGAAATAAGCATTTTTCAGTTTATGCTAATGAGCTCCTTGGTGCAATAAGGGTGCTGCCGTTGCACCCAAGCCTCAGCGCATCATCTTTCCTGACTGCACTCCCAGCGCTTTGACAGACAGGGCCAGGCTGTGAAGATAAGCGCGCGTCTGGCCCTGAAGGCACACAGAAGCACGGCTGGCACACGCACCGTTCATGGCTGGAGACTGCCGTCAGATGGATTTCTGTAAGCGTTAAATCCTCTTACATGTATGACCGGGCTAAGAAAGGGTTAAAGGTGGTGGTATACCTAAGGGCCACACAAACTCAATCCCCCCCCCCAATCTGTAATTATTGGCCCTAATCCCAAACATCCTTCCTGCGTACCTCCCTGTTCCCATTCACTGACAGCAAGCACATAGCTATAATACATTATTCTAGACGGTCACCTTATCGTGTTCGTCAATCGAGTTCAGGATGACGTGGGCGGCGTCCTTGGCGATCTGCAGCTGCGTCTCTGTGGTCGATGCCCCGTGGTCCAAGATAACGACGATATGCTTAGACTGCGGCCTCACCGTGGAGACATAGATGGGTCTAACGAGAAAAAAAATTATTTCAGTAATTAAAAATTTAAACAGTAGACGGGTTTGTTAGAGTACAGAGTACAGAACTTTATAAGGTGTTTTGAGTCAGTCCTGAGCAGCATTTTGCCTCTTATTGCTGCTCTGGTGCTGTGCTGGTGGATTGGTGGGTCCCAGTGCTTGGTTGGCATTGTCAAGCAGCAGGGGCGCTGCTGGGCGCCGGAACCTGCTGGTGCAGTGCCGCAGCATCAGTGGTCGCCACGAGAATTTGGTGCTGAGCCAAATTACAGGAGGCTCCCACTTGAGGGGGCAACCTTGTCTTGGCGAGTGGACTTATGCTGTATACTAATGCCTCATGTACGGTACGTAACTTAGGGGGCGGTATACTTTTCATTACGCTGAGAAGCAGTTATAGATCATAGCATGAGGATGTGCGATCCAGGATTCCCTTTTTTTTTTTTATATCTACGTATAGAATAATGCAGCCTCAGCAAAAACTTACACTACAGCAACTTCAACTAACTGCTTGCAACTTTGAAGTGAATAGTTAAAGTCGCCAGATGGTGGTACTCCAGGAAGTGCAAACCTGACAGTCACTGGATATTTACCATTCACTCCTGTTAAAATTCTTCAAAATATTAAACAACTCACCTGGTGAAACAACTACACCGTAACGGGGATGCCCAACCTGCGGCCCTCCAGCTGTTGCAAAACTACAACTCCCAGCATGCTTGGACAGCATACAGCTATTAGGGCATGGGAGTTGTAGTTTTGCAACAGCTGGAGGGCCGCAGGTCGGACATCCCTGCACTATAACTTCTTGTTAAAGTTGCCACGTGGTGGTACTCCAGTAAACGTAACCCTGACGCTCGCTGGATATTTGTCATTCTCTCCAGTTCCAATGTCTCAAATGGAGCAACAAAGTGACACTACAACATCTGAGCTTCCTGCAACTTTGCAATGACTCGATAAAGTCGCCAGATGGTGGGTACGGCACTAAACGCACACCTGACGGTCGCTGGAAATTTGCTATTCAATCTTGTTACAAATGTTCAACAAACTGCACTACGTCTGAGCTTCCTGCAACTTTGCTGGGACTTGTTAAAGTTGCCGGACGGTGGCAGTACACTGATTGGAATCCTGACAGTCGCTGGATACTTACCATTCTGTCCTGATAAAACTCCTCAACCACAACTTTTGCAACAAACGATGTTACATCTTAGCTTTTTGCATCTTTGCTGGAACACGTTAAAGTTGCCAGACGGTGCTCCACTCGACCCGATAAACGCACAGTATTGGCCATTGACTCAGAGGGAGGGTGAGAGGTGTAAACACGACTTCCTGAATCCCTGATAAATTTCACGCTGGGAACCATGACCACCGCCAGCGGGCACCCAAGAAGCAACCTGGTCATCAACTCAGACCTCAATGTCAGCACATGGTGGAGACCCGGCAGCGAGACGTCTTCAGCCGCGGTATTTGGATTAGCAGAGCTGGGGATTGGCGGCTGCTCAGAGGTTTGAAGGGGGGACAGATTTTAAGCCTTAATGATCTCTGGCTCGATTGCTCTTCGTGTAAACTGCTGGGGCTGCAGTCAGGCCGGGGGTCTCCTCCAGAGCAGTCTGCTGGTGCTGATGAGGGGGTCTCTGACGGGGGACGGGAGAAGGGGGCAGAAGAGGAATGTGCTTAAGACTAATCTCAGATGCTTGGTTACATAAACAGACTGTCAAGTCATCTGCAGTATGGAGGCCATGTGGTGATGTGTCCTGCCCAGAGGACTCAACCAGCGGCCCCTGTACGCAGTGAGGAGCCGGGCCGTCCCCCACATCTATTACTGTCCACTGGGAACAGACCACTGACCATAAAAGGGAAACTCCATCCAAAACTTCATATCATACTATCTGAGATCTCTGCTTGCAGTCTGTGAATGGAACTGGCCTGAAAACCCATCCTGATGGTGTCCACGAGATACAGCTGTCCAGCTGAGGAGAAAGCTCTGATACAATGTAACAAACCCTGCACCAGTGCGAGAAGGACCGGGTCTCAGAGGCAATGTAAACAGGAAGGTTTCTATTCACTGACAGTAAGCAGTGATCATGTGACTTGTATGGAATTGAAACACATAATTAGGGTCCATTCACACGTCCTGTTTTTCTTTCCTGATCAGATCCGCATCCGATCCACAAATCATGCGGATAGGATGCGGATCCTTTCATTTCAATGGCTCCTGAAAAAATGCGGACAATTGGTAAAAACTGAAGTTTTTTGCGGAAACACAGATCCGCAAAAAACGAACCGAAAATCTGGAAAATAAAAAAACGGACGTGTAAAAGGAGCAAAAAAACACAAATCACACGTCCGTATTTTTCTTTTCCAGGTTTCGGTCCGTTTTTTGTGGATCCGTGTTTCCACAAAAACCTTCCGTTTTTACCAATTGTACATCTGCATTCGTTCCGTTTTTCCGCAAAAAAAAAAAAAAAAAGGAAGGAGGAATATATGTTGGTCAGGTATTTCTTTCTATTTCCTGGAAACGGATCCGCAATTGCGGATAATATGCAGATGACATATTGATGCATTCCGCATATCATCCGCATTTTTTGCGGACCCGTTGACTATAATGGGACCACGGACCGCATATGCGGACAAAAGTAGGACAAGCTCTAACTTATTTGTGGATCCGCATAACGGAACAACGGATGCGGACGGAGTGCTGTCAGCATTTTTTCCAGACCCATTGAAATGAATGGATCCGCATCCTATCCGCATGATTTGCGGATCGGATCAGGAAAGAAAAACAGGACGTGTGAATGGACTCTTAAAGGGGTATTCTCATCTGAAACCTCAGAATATGCCATAAATGTCTGGCAGATGCAGGTCCCACCTCCAGGATAGGGTTCCCCCAGCCGCCTCACCCCGTCCTGCAGACCGCTGTAACCGCCCCAGCTCACTGCGCTATTTCCTAAACTCCCATTTACCTCTATGGGATCACAGTGGGTTTGGATGTTTCTGCAAACCTGACCACCTCTCGCACCTGGGGTAAGGTTGAACCAGGTTCTAGGGACAGGTGAGGGTCTCAGGGGTCTATTAGACATTGATGGCATATCCTAAGGATCCCACAATTGTTTGAGATGGGAATACCCCTTTAAGTGGATGGGGTTGGATGCAGCTCCCTACACCCCTGGGTGGCTGGGGCTCCGCTGTGCAGGGAAAATACAGAAGGGGACGCAGCCCTGCACCAGAACTGCGCTTCCATTATTCTCAGGATCGCTCCAAGATGTCAGACCCACCCCCCCTCAGGTTATAAGACTGGAATACCCCTTTAATTCACTGTCCTTCCATAAAGTTTAAGGTTTCTAATGAATCCTTCTGGCCGCATAGCGGCCAGGACAGAGGTCAGCCGCTATTACCGTTACTCACCTGCTGCGATGCTCGTAATTCCCTTTGCATCTGAACTTGTGCGCTGGAAAAACCGTAAAAATCCTTCTTCCGAGCTAAAATACTGCCACTTAATACCAGGGTTAGACTTCAGGTTGTCTGCGAGAACTGCAAGAGAAGCAGAGGGAGAAGATTCAATTAATAAGTGGGCGAAAAAGACGAGCCCCTGATCTAAGGCAGAAAACCGCCCTGTACATTGTATAATACCGCAGGAAATAAACCGTATATTATAAATGATATTAGGAGCCGTCAGGTCTGTTACGACTCCTGCCGTCCGTATGAGCAGAGTTCCTCCACAGCCTCCTGTCTGTTGTCTGCAGGATCCGTCCTCCCTCGTTACAATATAACTTTCTCCCTGTCCTTGTATCAGCCTCAGAATGTTAAAGAAGAACTCCCGCAAACATTTTTATTCTCTGACCTGTTAGAAAGGTGCATGATATAATCTGTAGTGAATGTCATCTTCTCATCAGAGACTGTATTTGTGAGTTATCCCCTCTCTTCTTATTGTAGCTGGGTCATGTGACCAACTCCCTGACCTCCAACTGACCCAGGACAGGAAGCCAGTCACTGCTCTATTCATTCCTATGAGACTGAAAGTGAAGCTCCCATAGGAATACATAGAAAATTAGACTTCCTGTCCACACATAAGGTGCTGTCTCAGTTGGTGAGTCTGATTGCTGGTCACATGACACAGATAAGAAACTTCAGGGAGATATAACTCAAGAATTCAGCTACTGGTAAGAAAATGACATTCACTACAGATTACATCGTGTACATTTCTAGCAGGACATGGAATAAAATTTTTTGCGGGAGTTCTTCTTTAACAGTATAGCAAACCGCTAACACCTCCCCTCCCCCGCCATCAAATAACACCGAAATATAAGAAAATAAACAACGTGGACGGCACATTGTCTCCGACTTCGGAATAATACACAACTGGACGCCGCCGCACATTGCCACATTGCAGAACTTTTCATTTCCAGGCTTCCTTCCTCCCTCTTCCTGTTATGTGTACGGTCAAAAACGACTGGACCCCCGGCCCCCAGGCAGCGACCTCCGCTTCTATCATGGAGGCAATTAAACCATAGGAAGATAAAAACGGAAACACAGTGGCAAGCAACATGGCCGCCATTACTGCTCCCAGAAGGGATCAAAATCAATCTGATCGCCGAGCACAATCACATACGGTCTGACAACGGGAGGCGCTACTAGTAGTACTACTATGTGGGGGAACCCCACTCTAAGGTGATGGCATATCTCTAGTCGGGGGGAGGGGGACTCTGACTTCTGGGCCCCGCCCACCATTCCTGGGAATAAAAGGGCCACAGCACAGGTTTCGCGCTAAGCCGGCTGTGCAGGGAATCAGCCCTGCAATACCACATACCACCTGTGAACAGGCATGGCGCTGTTTTTGGAAGAAAGCTGCCGTGTTTTTTTCAATATCATGGTCACATGCCATCATTTTACAAGTCTGAAAACGCCCCTTTAATTTAATTTACCCCCTAATAGGGCGAATTTGAAATGGATTAAAAATTTAAACTGGCTTCCGCTGAACATGTAATATGTACGACAATTGTTGGAGAATATGAACAGGGTCTAAGAGGAGAATGGCGGCAGTGGAGGGAGCGTCGCTCTCCAGAACAAGCCCCTCCATAAAAATACAGGGAGGGTCGCGCTGACGCCCATCTAGATCCCCTGTTGCAGACACACGGCCAGACTTGCTCCGTCAGACGATCCCCTTCCTGGGAACAGCTCATAAACCTGTTTAATAGGACAAATCACAAAAAGACGATATCCCCAAACAATGCGGAAAAAAGTGTGAAATGCAGAACAGTTAATTACACCGCTACATGTGTGAGAACGCTATAAAGAGGTCTCCTACATCACATCAGGGGCTCACAAGTAATGTATGTACACAGTGACTGCACCAGCAGAATAGTGAGTGCAGCTCTGGAGTATAATACAGGATGTAACTCAGGATCAGTACAGGATAAGTAATGTATGTACACAGTGACTGCACCAGCAGAATAGTGAGTACAGCTCTGCAGTATAATACAGGATGTAACGCAGAATCAGTACAGGATAAGTAATGTATGTACACAGTGACTGCACCAGCAGAATAGTGAGTACAGCTCTGAGTATAATACAGGATATAACGCAGGATCAGTACAGGATAAGTAATGTATGTACACAGTGACTGCACCAGCAGAATAGTGAGTGCAGCTCTGGAGTATAATACAGGATATAACTCAGGATCAGTACAGGATAAGTAATGTATGTACACAGTGACTGCACCAGCAGAATAGTGAGTGCAGCTCTGGAGTATAATACAGGATGTAACTCAGGATCAGTACAGGATAAGTAATGTATGTACACAGTGACTGCACCAGCAGAATAGTGAGTGCAGCTCTGGAGTATAATACAGGATGTAACTCAGGATCAGTACAGGATAAGTAATGTATGTACAGTGACTGCACCAGCAGAATAGTGAGTGCAGCTCTGGAGGTATAATACAGGATGTAACTCAGGATCAGTACAGGATAAGTAATGTATGTACACAGTGACTGCACCAGCAGAATAGTGAGTGCAGCTCTGGAGTATAATACAGGATGTAACTCAGGATCAGTACAGGATAAGTAATGTATGTACACAGTGACTGCACCAGCAGAATAGTGAGTGCAGCTCTGGAGTATAATACAGGATGTAACTCAGGATCAGTACAGGATAAGTAATGTATGTACACAGTGACTGCACCAGCAGAATAGTGAGTGCAGCTCTGGAGTATAATACAGGATGTAACTCAGGATCAGTACAGGATAAGTAATGTATGTACACTGTGACTGCACCAGCAGAATAGTGAGTGCAGCTCTGGAGTATAATATAGGATGTAACTCAGGATCAGTACAGGATAAGTAATGTATGTACATAGTGACTCCACCAGCAGAATAGTGAGTGCAGCTCTGGAGTATAATACAGGATGTAACTCAGGATCAGTACAGGATAAGTAATGTATGTACAGTGACTGCACCAGCAGAATAGTGAGTGCAGCTCTGGAGTATAATACAGGATGTAACTCAGGATCAGTACAGGATAAGTAATGTATGTACACAGTGACTGCACCAGCAGAATAGTGAGTGCAGCTCAGTACAGGATAAGTAATGTATATACACAGTGACTGCACCAGCAGAATAGTGAGTGCAGCTCTGGAGTATAATACAGGATGTAACTCAGGATCAGTACAGGATAAGTAATGTATGTACACAGTGACTGCACCAGCAGAATAGTGAGTGCAGCTCTGGAGTATAATACAGGATGCAACACAGGATAAGTAATGATATTGTTGATCTGACTTCTCTTCATTAAAGTCGCTCTGTAAACATCGTCCGTCACGTGTATTTATACTGGTGAAGTGTTTACAGCGGAGACGAGGCCACTTTCTATCAGACTGAGAGACAGATTGAAGTCGTGAACTTTGGATCTCGCAGTTATATTATAAACAGGCTCTAAGTGCCTGGAGCAGCTCCTCCGCCATGGAAATCTGCGGCCTGTAATGGCTTCAAGTAAGTGAACTTAATCCCAGCCCGAGTACATATCAGCAGTGCACGGAGCCGGAGCCAAAATGTTTAGAAAAAAAAAAGGGATATTTTTCAGCTGACAGAAAGGAGAGGGATTCGTAATATATGTATATACGATATGTAATATTATGGTTCATAGCAGCGGACGTCGCTCCAGGTTTGGAGGATATCTGGTTATTAGGGATGGTGGTGCACCTAACTCAGAGGCAGAGCACACAGGCACTTAAAGGGGTTCTCAAAATTATATTTATTGATGACCTATCCTCGGATAGGTCATCAATATCAGATCGGCTGGGGTCCGATATCCGGCACCCCCGCCGATCAGCTGTTTGAAGAGGAGGCGCGCGCCGTGCCAGCGCTGCCTCCTCTTCACTGTTTACATGCTGGCCGTAACGGGGGTAGTGGTGAGTAGGTGTAATTACACCTCACCGCCCCATTCATTTCTATGGGAAGAATCGCTGCCACCACTAGGGGGTGCTCACTGCATACAGATTTATATGGCTCCTATTAGATTCAACAGGATTTATATTCAACTAAATAATTACCTCCCCCTGGTGGCGGCTGACGGCTGTTAGAATTCTATCATTTATAGAGTCAGAAAAAACATTTATTTAAACGTATTTACATTTATACAATTAACCTTCAAGTACCCCTCTTCCTCATCCACTACTGCCCTAACCCTTATCCGTATTGCCAGCAGGTATTTTGTAGTGTTAATGGGCTTGTCTACAGACATTGATAACCTGTCATCAGGAAAGGTGATGAATATCAGGTTGGCAGGGTCCGACGCCCAGCTGCAGCGCTGAAAATTATACCGTGTACAGAGCGGAAGCTTGACTGTACGGACACATAACCGCTGAACCCACAGGAAAAGGCCACAATCGAGTCACCACTCACCTGAGTTGAGGTCCCTGCCGGGGTTGAACGCTCTACTGTTGACCGTCGTGGACAGTCGGTCACAACTGATCGTTCTCGAGACATTGGTGTTAAAATTCCCGTCAAAGCTACGAAGGAGAAAATAAAAATATGGCGTTAACAGAGCAGCCGGTGCACATTTTATAGAAGAAACCGGTTTGTGGTTCCAACTTTTAAGTTGAATTCTTATAAAATTCTTCATATTTTATCCCCATTAAATTCAATAGGGAAAACATGGTTTGGAAAATCCATTAAGCGAAACCCGAACTGTGGCGCAGATACAGTGGTTTACTGTGGAAGAAACTGTAAATACAGACTTAAAAAGTGGACGGGTAAGAAAAGTTTCAATTATTATTATTTTTTTTATTAAAGAGGACCTCTCCCTGCTCCTGACACGTCTGTTTTAATACCTTCATATATCCCCCATGTAATAACAATTCTGGAGCATCTATTCTTATGTCTCTATGTTGTGCCGTTCCTTTATTATTTCTACTAGAAGTTATGAATGAATTACTAGCAGTCTGCAGTAAGGGTACAGAGGGGAGGTAACCAGTTGGGGGTGTGTCCCTGCAGTCTCACTCTATCCAATCAGAGCTGCCATGTTCAGACTGTGCAGGGACACACCCCCAACTGGTTACCTCCCCTCTGTACCCTTACTGCAGACTGCTAGCAATTCATTCATAACTTCTAGTAGTAATAAAGGAACGGCACAACATAGAGACATAAGAATAGAGGCTCCAGAATTGTTATTACATGGGGAATGCATGAAGCTATTAAACCAGGCAGGTCAGGAGCGGTGAAATGTCCTCTTTAATTATGAGAACCCACGAAGACAGACAGTTACAAGATAAAATTTAGTCACCACTAGGGGGAGCTTGTGAGCTTACTGCATGGTAGTCATAAGACACGTATGCAGTGAGCTCCCCCTAATGGTAGCTGGAGACGGACCAAATATGATCAGGGGATTGGGAGCTCTGTGACAATATTAAATCGTTGGCCACAAGTTTAATAAATTAAACTGCAGAAAATGTTATAAACGACTAAAAACAGCCAATAATCACCTGTTACATCCTCCAACGCTCCAGGACCGATGCCTCGGTGGTCCCTGCTGGTCTTAAGTGCTGACATGAGCAGTGATGCCAGTATACTGCAGGCGACCAGGGAGTCATTGCCTGCAGCGCTTACATGTCAGTAAGACAAGTACAGTAATCATTCTAGGAAAACACAGATCGATGAGGACCACCAGAGCACTGGTGCTGGAGCGGAGAGGATTTAACAAGTAATGGATATTTTTTATGTCATTACATTTCCTGCAGATAGTTTAATTAATTGGCCCATGAAGACCATGTATCACCAGTTCACAGGATTGCTGGGGATCCGACCTCCAGGACTCCCAGTGATAACAAGAACCCCCCCCCTCCCCCCCCCCCCCCCCCGAGTCCCTGATGCGGTAGAGTACATACATGACTGCGGTTTCATTCACTTCTATGAAACTGCTGGAGATATTCAAGCGCTGCGCTCGCCACTCCCATAGTCTTGTGTACTGATGACCTGTCCTCAGCATAGGACATCTCTATAGCGCTATCTGCACTTAGCAGCAGGTTTACAGTTTTTGCTAATTTTTGTGCATATTTATCTACATCAAATGCAGCAAGTGTTACTTGTGCGGATTTCCCCCAAACTCACCCTTTTGCCTTGGTAAAATCCACACTAAAAATGCAAAGAAAAAAAAAATTGACACGCAGCAGATTTCAAAATCCGCACAGCAGGTCGATTTCTGCACAGAAAGCATAAGCAAAGTGTTCATGAGATTTGTCTAATCTCATTCACTCTGCTAGTGCTGTATGCTGCGGTATTATTCTGCACTGTACATTGGTATTGCAGCCATTGAATAGGACTGCGCTGCACATGGGTCACGTGACCAATGATTGTGACTGTCACTGGACTAGGAAGAGGCTGCGGCGCAAACCGGAGTCCTAAAGTCTCTCCAGACAGCTGATCGACATGGGTTATGGGAGTCAGACCCCCACCAGACAGATATTGATTGATCCAATATGATAGCACGTGACAGATTTTGCATCACCTTTTATTCTCATATTCGGGGTAAAATTCCCTTTTTGAGGATATTATCTACTGGTATAAAAGTGCTGGGTGGCGTCTACTGGATAGCATTTCATGCATCACGATCCCTCCCTCCGCCCTCTTATTCTCACCACAATAACTGAGAAGGATCCAGTATCTTAAAGGGGTTCTCCCCATGATTAATGTAAAAAAATGAAAATCAGAATTCATATAGGACATGACAACCTCTCTCTAACAAAGCTAGAACCAGCCCTGAATCTCACATGGATCCAGAGATCTCCCCATTCATTGCTCTGCTAGATTTATATCAAGCTGACAGCTCAAGGGGCGTGCCCATGCATTACCTATCGCAGCTCAGGAGGCGTGTCTCAGCTCTCTCCCTATCGCAGTTCAGGAGGCATGTCTCAGCTCTCTCCCTATCGCAGCTCAGGAGGCGTGTCTCAGCTCTCTCCCTATCGCAGCTCAGGAGGCGTGTCTCAGCTCTCCCTATCGCAGCTCAGGAGGCGTGTCTCAGCTCTCCCTATCGCAGCTCAGGAGGCGTGTCTCAGCTCTCTCCCATCGCAGCTCAGGAGGCGTGTCTCAGCTCTCTCCCTATCGGCAGCTCAGGAGGCGTGTCTCAGCTCTCTCCCTATCGCAGCTCAGGAGGCGTGTCTCAGCTCTCTCCCTATCGCAGCTCAGGAGGCGTGTCCTCAGCTTCCCTTCCCCTATTCGCAGCTCAGGAGGCGTGTCTCAGCTTCTCCCTACTGAGCTCAGGAGGCGTGTCTCAGCTCTCTCCCTATCGCAGCTCAGGAGGCGTGTCTCAGCTCTCTCCCTATCGCAGCTCAGGAGGCGTGTCTCAGCTCTCTCCCCTATCGCAGCTCAGGAGGCGTGTCTCAGCTCTCTCCCTATCGCAGCTCAGGAGGCGTCAGGAGGCGTGTCTCAGCTCTACCTATCAGAGCTCAGGAGGCGTATCTCAGCTCTACCTATCAGAGCTCAGGAGGCGTGTCTCAGCTCTCCTATCGCAGCTCAGGAGGCGTGTCTCAGCTCTACCTATCAGAGCTCAGGAGGCGTATCTCAGCTCTACCTATCAGAGCTCAGGAGGCGTGTCTCAGCTCTACCTATCAGAGCTCAGGGGGCGTGTCTCAGCTCTCTCTATCACAGCTCAAGATGGGGTGTCTCAGCTCTACCTATCAGAGCTCAGGAGGCGTATCTCAGCTCTACCATCTCAGGAGGCGTGTCTCAGCTCTACCTATCGCAGCTCAGGAGGCGTGTCTCAGCTCTACCTATCAGAGCTCAGGAGGCGTATCTCAGCTCTACCTATCAGAGCTCAGGAGGCGTGTCTCAGCTCTACCTATCACAGCTCAAGAGGCGTGTCTCAGCTCTACCTATCACAGCTCAGGAGGCAGTTGAAGGATGAAACTGGGCATGTGCGGCCTTTTCAGTGAACAGGTCAAAGAAATAAGAAAAAAAACAAACAAACAGCAGTTGGCGCTATACAGATACATTTTATTGAATAACTCAGCGGCTATGCTAAATTTTTAATTACATGCAATTACAAAAATCTTCAGATCCAGGTGATGGTTTGAAAACTGTAGAATATTTTTTGTGGGACAACCCCTTTAATAAACCACCGCAATGGTGCAAATCTGGGTCCGATTGTCATCTTGGGCCAAAAAAAACTGCCAGATCTAGTCTATACATCTATCCATGCATATGGCACAGGAAATCAAGGGCGCAATAGGCGCTAGCAGCAGATAGTCTCATTATTTGAGGAAGCTACAAAACAATCTGCAGTTCTAACCCAGGATGGTCCCAGCATGACAAAAACCACACACGGGGAGCGCGGGCTTGTAGTACAAAACGCAGCCGAGCGCCGCCATCAATTAGGCGGCCAGGAAAGGAGAATGAATGGTTTCTGACAGGTCTGGTGTAGACACAATGTAAACCACACACCGACTGAAAAACAAGGAAATCTTCCGGCTTCAAAGCCTGCAAAAACAGCGGGACACTTCCCCAAAGAGTTAAAAAATAAAAATTTTAAAAATTGCACAAGGTGGACGCAGAGTTTTCTTACTGCAGGAAACATACAAACAAAAAGAGACGGCGCTGAAATCTGGGGCCTTAAAAAACAAGCGCAGAAGGAGGGAGGGAAAAAAAACACATTTATTTGACCGTAATTGGTTTCTTCGCCGACTTTCGGGAGATCAAAAAGCCGCCTGAAATTCATTTTCAAGGGAAGTTGCATTTAGAAAAAAAATATAGAGGAAAGTAATGGACGGGGGAGAGCGAGAGAGAGAGAGAGAGAGAGTGCCTTCTGGATTCACTTTAATGAAAAAACTGATCGAAACTGCCTCCCAAGGGAGAAAACAGCGCGGTGACTCCCACTTTGATCTGCTCCCCACGGAGTTATCCGCTCCCCCTCTGTAGCTTGCAAGATGCTCGCTTGATTGACAGGTGCTCTGATGTGCTGCACGCTTTGAACTTCAGACACTGAATTCCCATCAGACTGCAGTCATTTTTATTCTTCCTCAACAGGATTTACAAGCCGGAGATCAGCAGTGGAGAGGATAAAATAAGGTTTGCAGGAGCTTTGAATCTCACATCAAGCCCGGACTCACTTCAACTCAGGCCGGCACTGAAATGGCTTTAATTCACAGGGAAAAGTGCAGACTTCATTTTTGGGGGAAAAAATTAAAAATAGATATAAATAAGGAGGATGAGAGACGGCAAACAAACCAGGCAGAAGACTGAATGCAGGCAGAGGGTGTGCTGGCTACAATGTCGATACAATGTTGCAAATTGTATCCATCGCTTCTGTTCTTTCATACTGAGGCTTCTGGGGAAAGGCTTTGGGATCCAACCATTTTTGTTGGTGTTAGGGCGGCAGCTATTGATTATTTTAGTAATCAAATATTCTACCGATTAATAGAGTCCTCTAATAAGAAAAAAAACGAATGAATAGAAAGTTTTCTTTTATAAAAACTCATCAGCCCCCCAATGCCTTCATCAGACTCCCCTGCCATCAGCCCCCCCCGTGCCAGTAGTCCTCTGTGCCATCAGTATCCCCAGTGCCATCAGTCCTCTGTGCCACCAGCACCCCCCAGTGCCATCAGTCCTCTGTTGCCACCAGCACCCCCCAGTGCCATCAGTCCTCTGTGTCATCAGCCCCCCCCCGTGCCATCAGTCCTCTGTGCCATCAGTATCCCCAGTGCTATCAGTCCTCTGTGCCACCAGCACCCCCCAGTGCCAGTAGTCCTCTGTGCCATCAGCCCCCCCGTGCCATCAGCACCTCCCAGTGCCAGTAGTCCTCTGTGCCATCAGCGCCATCAGCCCTCTGTGCCATCAGTATCCCCAGTGCCATCAGTCCTCTGTGTCATCAGCCCCCCCGTGCCATCAGTCCTCTGTGCTATCAGCAAATCCCCCCCTCAGTACCATCACCTCCTCCTGTATAGCGCCACCTGCTGTTCGCTCGTTTTCTAATTTCTCTGTCCTGCTCACTGAGATGGAAGCACATGCTCAGTTCCATCCTTCAACTTCCACCAGGTGCAGTAAAAAGGACACGCCCCCTAAGTTGCCAGCTTGAAATAAATCTAGCAGAGCAATTGTGGCAATGAATGGGGAAGATCTCAGGATCCATGTAAGACACGGCTGGTTCTACGTTTGTTAGAGATTCCCATGTACTATACATTATTTGTGGGATACTGTAGTTCAAAATTGTGCCAGCATTTAGTGCAAAATCCTGGCACATAGTAAACCAATAGAAGGTAAAAACTTCGACTTAGTGCTCATGCACACAGCCATTGCATACTGCTGGTCCGCAATACGCGGGCGCCGGCCGTGTGCACCCTGCATTACGGATTGCAGACCCATTCAATTGAATGGGTCCACAATCCCAGAGATGCGGAACGGAGGCACGGATCGGAAACCCCACGGAAGCACTACTTTTGTGCGGTGCAGACCGTGGGATGTGGATCAAGGACCCCATTCAAGTGAACGGGTCCGCGATCCAGATGCGGCGGCCCCACAGTCAGTGCCCGTGCATTGCGGAATGCAAATTGCGCTCCACAGCACGGGCACTGACCGCACACATTCGTGTGCATGAGCCTTTAGTGTGAAGATGCGTCCACTGACATAAATTCGAGGTATCTTTAGACAGTCAAGTTTCAGTTTAAATTGTCCAAATATTAGTAAATCTGCCCCAATGAGTGGAAAAATGGAGCTCTATGAATATACAGTATGCAGTTAGCTCTCTGCAGAGGCATTATTTAAAGGGGTTACCCAGCTACAGCGATGACGACAAATGACTGCTGCTGCCAATAGGTGGCGCCTGTGGTCATGTGTTGTTGGTGTGATGTCATCGCTGCAGTTGGGTTAACGAAGCCTGGTGGGGAGAAGCGGAACGGCAGTGCTGGATCTACTAGCGACATAAAGATGCATTTTTTTTTTAAAATCTTTTTTACTTTTTATCAGCATTGTCCCGTTTCTTGCAGAAACCCCTTTAAGTTGAAAGATAGATAGTAAAGGGTTTTTCTGGGGGTTAACTACTGATGACCTATCCTCAGGATCTAATCGGTGGGGTCCGACACCTGGGACCCCCGCCGATCAGCTGTTTGCAAAGGCTACCTTCTCCCCGCTCACCAAGCACAGCGCCGTACATTATATAGTGGCTGTTCTTGGTATTGCGCTCAGGTCCATTCACTTGAATGAGTCTGAGCCGCTTCTAGGCCACATGACCGATGAACGCGACGTCATTGGCCTAAGAAAAGCTGAGAGAAGGCCGCAGCACTCACGGGAGCGCTGGTGCCTTATCAAACAGCTGATCGGTGGTGGTCCCGGATGTCGGACCCCCCACCAATCAGATACCAATGACCTATCCTGAGGACAGGTCATCAGTAGTTAACTCCCGGAAAGCCCCTTTAAAGGGGATTTGCCCTACGATAAATAATTACCTCTCAATCCACATGATGGGGAATAAGCGTTAGGGTCCGACTGCTGGGGCCCCCTCTGATTACTATAAGGGGGGGCTGTCTCTCCTTTTGAATGGCAGTCACTTCATTCATCTCTATGGGACGCCGGAGATACCTGAGCACTTGCACATAACTAATCTTTCATCTCGTAACTCTCTAAAGCGTCAGTAAAACAAGTGAATGCAAGTAAAGAAGTAATGCCAGGATAAAGTGGCCCCACGACCTCTGCGAATGATCAAAAACCTCGGGTCAACTTTTTCTTAATTTCCTGACACTGTGCCGTGCAACCGAGGAAGAGACGGCAGGAAACCAGCCGAACAGACAAGGTGGTCCAAGTGTTTCTCATCTGCCATCAGCCTGTATCCTTCTCATCAGCCACGGCGAGGGCAGACATATTGTTTACATTACTGAGAAGGTTCATAGCGGGGTAACGCAGATCTCTCAGCTTTAGGGATTTATCTAGAAACTTGAACTCTCCCTCTGATAAACCGTATAAAAACAAGAAAGGAGAAAAAGGAGAAGAAACAGAACGGAGACTTTCCAGGGAGGATAAATCTGGGCACATGACATTACTGGAAACCTGAGGAGTCAATGATCCCCAAAAGATTGATTTCTGGATAATGGGTTAATAATAGAGACACCTAAGATATCGAAATACCGCCATAAAGTAGCAGTTTAAAGTATAAAGACATGAGGGTACTGCGCCAAGCTCGGCTCTTACTCTGGAGACCCTGGTGCGACTGTAGTTGGCATTGCCCGAACAATCATTTCAGTGGGGACCATGTAATGACCCCCACCGCTGCTGGATTGCAGGGTGGTTGTAAGCCCAGGATATGAGCAGCGTATAATATGATGGAAAAATGAATCAAGAAAGTAAAGGAAGCAATATGGAGAATCACAATACATTAGTAAGTGCCTTGTATTAACATGATAAATGCCATTTGCTGAAGCGAGACAACCCTTTTAAGGGTCAAATAGGCACTGCTGTGATTAACTGCCTCTTAAGGAAATGTGCTCAAGAATGTGCCTTCATCAGTACTACTCATGGCCATAAATCTTATTAATGCATATTGGTGTTATAGAAAAACATTCAGACACCGCAGGACTGTAGATGTATTACAATGCAAACTACGGAAGGCAGAGGGGCACACAATGGCAGTATGAGCCGACACATCAGGATGTAAAGACAGCCAGGGCTAACCATTTGTTCATTTCAGTAGGAGAGTTAAAATAAATAAATAAATACAAGGATGGCACTTACTCCATCATGGATGGTGGGATGGTGCAGCAGTCCTGGATGGCAGTGAGTGGGGAGGTGAGATGAGCAGTGTATGACGCTTCCACCACCTGTTTATTCCGCGTCACCACATCCAAGTACCGATTAAACTTCTCCCGGATCTTCTTAGCCAACTGGTGAGACAGAAAAACAATGTCAAAACTGGCAAAATACAACAAATATAATACTGCCTCCTATGTACAAGAATATAACTACTATAATACTGCTCCTATGTACAAGAATATAACTACTATAATACTGCTCCTATGTACAAGAATATAACTACTATAATACTGCTCTTATGTACAAGAATATAACTACTATAATACTGCTCCTATGTACAAGAATATAACTACTATAATACTGCTCCTATGTACAAGAATATAACTACTATAATACTGCTCCTATGTACAAGAATATAACTACTATAATACTGCTCCTATGTACAAGAATATAACTACTATAATACTGCTCCTATGTACAAGAATTAACTAACTATAATACTGCTCCTATGTACAAGAATATAACTACTATAATACTGCCTCTATGTACAAGAATATAACTACTATAATACTGCTCCTATGTACAAGAATATAACTACTATAATATGCTCCTATGTACAGAATAAACTACTATAATACTGCTCCTATGTACAAAAATAACTACTATATAATACTGCTCCTATGTACAAGAATATAACTACTATAATACTGCTCCTATGTACAAGAATATAACTACTATAATACTGCCTCCTATGTACAAGAATATATACTACTATATAATACTGCTCCTATGTACAAGAATATAACTACTATAATACTGCTTCCTATGTACAAGAATATAACTACTATAATACTGCTCCTATGTACAAGAATATAACTACTATAATACTGCTCCTATGTACAAGAATATAACTACTATAATACTGCTCCTATGTACAAGAATATAACTACTATAATACTGCTCCTATGTACTATCCTATGTACAAGAATATAACTACTATAATACTGCTCCTATGTACAAGAATATAACTACTATAATACTGCTCTTACAAGAACTGACTACTATAATACTCCTATGTACAAGAATATAACTACTATAATACTGCTCCTATGTACAAGAATATAACTACTATAATACTGCCTCCTACAAGAACATAACTACTATATACTGCTCCTATGTACAAGACTACTATAATACAGAATATACTACTATAATACTGCTCCCTATGTACAAGAATACTACTATAATACTGCTCCTATGTACAAGAATATAACTACTATATATACTGCTCTCTATGTACAAGAATATAACTACTATAATACTGCTCCTATGTACAAATAATAAACTACTATAATACTGCTCCTATGTACAAGAATATAACTACTATAATACTGCTCCTATGTACAGAATATGACTACTATAATATACTGCTCCTATGTACAAGAATATAACTACTATAATACTGCTCCTATGTACAAGAATATAACTACTATAATACTGCTCCTATGTACAAGAATATAACTACTATAATACTGCTCCTATGTACAAGAATATAACTACTATACTATAATACTGCCTCCTATGTACAAGACTATATAACTACTAACTACTATAATACTGCTCCTATGTACAAGAAATAACTACTATAATGAATATAACTTAGCTCCATGGTCAAGATTAACTCTAAATACTGCTCCTATGTACAAGAATATAACTACTATAATACTGCTCCTATGTACAAGAATATAACTACTATAATACTGCCTCCTATATACAAGAATATAACTACTGTGCTCGCTTCGGCAGCACATATACCTTTATTATACTATGTGTATATTGTTATCAGTATATATGCTATATCACGCTGTACACAATGTGATTGCTGCAATTGTGCTGTAAATACCTGCATTGTTTTATTGAAGTACAGCTGTCAATATCATGAGACATGTGAAGATTGAACATGTCTTATTGTTGTACCGCTTGAAATTTTTGAAAACCAATAAAAATTATTTGAACAAGAATATAACTACTATAATACTGATCCTATGTACAAGAATATAACTACTATAATACTGCTCCTATGTACAAGAATATGACTACTATAATACTGCCCCTATGTACAAGAATATAACTACTATAATACTGCTCCTATGTACAAGTATATAACTACTATAATACTGCTCGTATGTACAAGAATATAACTACTATAATACTGCCTCCTATGTACAAGAATATAACTAACTATAAACTGCTTCTATGTACAAGAATATAACTACTATAATACTGCTTCTATGTAAGAATAACTACTATAATACTGCCTCCTATGTACAAGTATATACACTACTATAATACTGCTCGTATGTACAAGAATATAACTACTATATACTTGTATACGAGCATATTATAGTTATATACTACTGTACATAGGAGCAGTATTAAACTACTATAATACTGCTCGTATGTACAAGAACATAACTACTATAATACTGCTCCTATGTACAAGACTATAACTACTATAATACTGCCTCCTATGTATCTATAACTAGCTCCTATACAAGATATAACTATATTACTATACAAAATATAACTACTATAATACTCCTATGTACAAGAATATAACTACTATAATACTGCCTCCTATGTACAAGAATATAACTACTATAATACTGCTTCCTATGTACAAGAATATAACTACTAACTGCTTATTAAGAATAACTAAAAACCTCCTATATACAAGAATATAACTACTATAATACTGCTCCTATGTACAAGAATATAACTACTATAATACTGCCCCTATGTACAAGAATATAACTACTATAATACTGCCCCTATGTACAAGAATATAACTACTATAATACTGCTCCTATGTACAAGAATATAACTGCTATAATACTGTTCTGTATGCAGAAGAACATGAATGTGTACAGGTAGAAGTTTCTATTACATCCATCACTATTGCCACAGTCCCGGGGTCTCTGGTGTAAACCACCATTAGAGATCCCGCCCCTTCCCAGTTAATAATCCGGTCTCCCCCATTATTAATCCCCGGCTGGATTGCTGAGAATTTATAGTGACAAATAAATTCTTTGACGGTTATGTACAGAACACGTGGGGCAGAATAGTTTTATGTTGTGTGAATGAATAATGAGGGATCGTTTTGCAAATCCCAAATTCATTTGCATGAAAATCTACAAGTGAAGCAGCCGTCTCAGAGGAGGGAAACAATCTCCCGATATGGAGAAGCCATAAATCTTTACCCGGTTGGGAGCAGTGATTGATTACATCCGGGTAGAATAGCTAATTTCATTATAATCTCCAGGCTATAAAGTGGGAGGGGGGAGGGGGGGTTTCCATAGCTTCATGGCACAGAGGCCCTGTTGATTAGTTTTATGAAGGGAAGGGGCATGTTATCAATCGGCATCGTGGGGCAGCCAATAGCAGGCTAGGGAGGCTGGTTCCCCTTGCGGCCAGCAATTGGCTGCCCCCCACCCCCACCCCAAATGTTTTCATCTGCGTGACAGGGAGATGCATCAGCGGCCGTCAGAAGCCACGCGGGTGTCTGAGAGCCAGGTAAGTGCAACCTCTTTGAGAGGCCCGGGCACATGGGGAGGCATTTTAGGGGTTGGAGAACCCCTATAATACAAGGCACTTACTAATGTATTGTGATTGTCCATATTGCCTCCTTCGCTGGCTGGAATCATTTTTCCATCACATTATACACTGCTCGTTTCCATGGTTACCCTGTAATCCATCAGCAGTGGCCGTGCTTGTACACTATAGGACAAAGCACTAGCCTATGCGCACTCCAGCGATCTAGGCTGCCTGAGAGGCCGGCACGTTCTCCTATAGTGTATAAGCCCGGCCACCGCTGCTGGATTGGAGGGTGGTGGATCCGATGGAAATCACTACAATTCCACAGGTCAAAATCCAACTGGACAACCGTGCTGTGCCCAGCAGTTAAGCGTTTCTTGGAGGAGCCCCCCAAGGACTGCACCACTCAGCAAGGTCATATGACATGCCGCCACCCAAGAAACAAGCTACTATGCGCTAGGGATATTCCAAATTTACAACAAATGCATTTCATTTTCCAATTTTTTTGCTAAAAATTAAAGGAGTCATCCTTTTTTTTTCTTAGAAAGGTCCGCCAGTGATCAGGTGTGATCAGTGGGCAATCCGGCAACAAGTGATGAAATTCCCTGCAGCGCCACCACAGGGGAATATGGAGTATGACATGGTCTGGTCCTCCAGGGCAAAACATGCCTCTGAATGAGGGTCATCATCTGTAGTGACACAGGATTGAACCCAGGACCCCAGTGCTGAAAGGCACCAGTGCTAACCGCTGACCGCAGAGCCAGCGCTGACCGCAGAGCCAGCGCTGACCGCAGAGCCAGCGCTAACCGCTGAGCCAGCGCTAACCGCTGAGCCAGCGCTAACCACTGAGCCAGCGCTAACCACTGAGCCAGCGCTAACCACTGAGCCAGCGCTAACCACTGAGCCACCTTACTGAATGGTGCAGTATATTGCTGCATGTCCCTTTAATAAGTTTCCTAGAACTATCGGACAGACTGTGTCAGATGTCGACCCGGCGGTGGCACTACTGTGGCGTCAACAGCCGCTCTCAATGTTGCCATAGTGACGGGACAAGCCACCATTGTTCCGGGTTGTAATAGAAACATGTGGCAATGATGAGGCATGCCGCCCCCTCTGCCCTGCGATGTCAGGAGGTCCACGGCTGCAGCCGGGGTGTCGCCTGTGTGGCCCTAACCTAGAAGACTGCGGCAGCAGACGGCAGGAAACTAATATTAGTTATGGGGGCCTACGGGGAGGCGGGAGCGGCGACGCAATGGCGTTAAATATGTAAATATGTTTTGTAAGTGGATTTTATTTTTCCCTTACAAGGGAACCTCAAACGGCCCTTTGAATATCTACTCCTTTTGTGTTTTCAATGGGAGGCGTTCTTTTTCATCCGGCCTATCTGTTCCTTTTATCTGGCTTAATTTTCCCCAGGCGTCCTTTTTGTTTATCGGCGCAGATCCCCCGAGCCGCTCCGTAGCGGCGCTCCCTTAAACTCTGCATCTCAAAAGAAGCCCCTTTCAGATGAAAAAAAAAATGACATCTCAAAAGGCAAAAAAGGATTTCAATCTTATCAAGAGCGGATTGTGACTATGAATCCACAGCTGGCGAATAAAGCCGAGGGGGGGGAGGGGGGTGGGAAGGGGCAGAGGAAATCTCCAGAAGAGGGGAGGACAACTGTTGACTACAACTCCCAGCATGCATTAACAGGGAACTGGGGGGTTATCACAGTAATCGTTTTGGAATATAAACTTTATTTTTATGTTGTAACATTTTCCAGTTCTTTGAAGACGGGCAGCAGTGTAAAGAATGGTGGCATTTCCCCTCCCCCTCTGCAGCATCTGTAAAGCCATTGGATTTTTTTATGTCTTAAAATCAGAATTTAGAAGACCACGGATAGCTAGGCATGTAATGCACCTGCATAAGAGTGTAGGTGGACTTTCAGTCCCTCATCTTTACAAATACTATATTGCAGCTAGACTATCGCAGTTGGTCTCGTTTAATGCCTCTTCCCACTTCCCACAATGGGCTCTCTTAGAGTCCGATTTATTACAACCTGCTTCTCCGTTAGCATTAATATGGTCACCTGACATCCCTTTGGGGACAATTGATCCAGCCGCGAAAATTCCCTACCTCATGCTTCAGCTTTGGAGGAAGGTTAGATTCAAATATAAATTGCAAAGTCCTGTTTCCCCCTTACTACCATTATTCAGAAACCCCCTATTTCCACCTGGCTTACCGCCAACTGCATTTGTTTGGTGGAAACATACCAGACTACGCTGTATTGGTGACTTTCTACTCCGATCTCAGCTCATGTCCAGGGCATATTTTATTTCTAATTTTTCTCCCCCACCCTCTGAATTCTTTAGAGTCTCCCAGGTCTTCCATTTCCTAACGTCTCAGATCCCAGCCACCAATGTAATAGTGTACACACCATTTGAAAGACTCTGTAAATACAGGGCTTTAGAGAAGGGTTCACTCTCCTCTATTTATACTATATTAAATGCATCACCCCCTGATGCCAAATTAGCATTCATGCACGGCTGGGAGGTTGACTTGGGAGAGACTCTTACCATGGAACAATGGTTTGAATGCTGTACTATGATTAGTAAAGGGAGCTGGCAGGTTACTCTAATGGAAACTTCCTTGAAGGTTCTTCATAGGACTTATTTCGTTCCCTCCAGATTACATGCCATCTATCCAACAGTCTCCCCCTTTTGTTTTAGGGGATGCCAGACCATAGGAAACACCCTTCATATATGGTGGACATGCCCGGTTGTCCGTTGGTTCTGGAATAATATTAAAAGAGGGCTGTATGAGGTATTCAGGAAGGATCTTTCCCTGTCGGCTCCTATATTTCTATTAGGCCTTAAACCACCAACTTTCAACTATACAGAATATAAACTTCTCCAATTCATTTGATGTCAGCCAGGATTCATATTGCATCCAAATGGCGCACACCTTCTCTCTCGATGTCAGCAGTTATCCATAGAATTAATACCATTGCGCTGTATGAAAAACTAAACGCTACACTAAATGATACCAGAGAGCGCTATTCGCAAGTATGGAATTCCTGGCTGAACTGTTCCAACTCTCCTAACTTACAATATTATTTGTCTCTCTAATCAGACAACCTGAACAGTGGGGGACCATTTAATATACTCCTACCCCTTCTCTATTCTCCATTACCCTTGACCGGGGGAGTCCAACAGACTATCTTCATTCTTTTTTTTTTTTTTTTTTTAGATATAGTCGAGACTGAATTAGACAACTCATGTTTATTGATAACCTTGTTTTGTTACATAATTGTTATGTTCATACAATAGACTTATGTATACATTGGAATTTATACGCATACATACTCATAGGAGAAATATGATTGCTTTCTATGTACACTCCTGTAATGTACTTACGATTTCTCCATTTTTTGCAATTAATCCAATAAATACTTTTTGGAATTAAAATCAGAATTTAGACTTAGCTTTAGCCCAGAAGGGAGAGAAATAGAAAAAAAAAAATCAATATTTTAAAATGACTGACAAAAATAATGCAAAAAATTACAAACTCGAAATTGGTGTTGCCCATAGCAACCAGTTAGTGTTAATTTTTTTTTCTCCAGTGACATTCATCTGTCTGTGTCCCCCCCTTCATCACTGATCATTTATGCTATGGGTGGCGGGTTGCTGGGCGGAGTCACATGACCTATTTCCTGTTTTGCCTAAACCACCCAAAACCCTTTGCATGCACTATCTGTACCCCCCTCCCCCGATCCCTATTACCAGTTCCCTAGTTCGTCTCCTTCTCCCTCTGTCATCTGTAAACATAGCCCCCATCAAGATCCCTAGCAAGTCTCCAACTCCTTCAGCAACTTTAAAGATAGTCCGGTGTAAATTTCAAGTTAGGTGCCTTCCACCTCTGGCAGCTGTAAATACAATCCCCAGTAAGTTGCCTAGTGAATCTACTCTTCTCATGGTAGCTGTAAAGATACCCCCCAATAACTTCCCTGGTTAGTCTCCCGCCTCTGACAATAATCTAATCAATAATCTTGTCAGCATAGAAGCGCAGCTCGTCCGCCCGCGCCCACGTGGTCTCGATACGCTCTTCTCATGGTAGCTGTAAAGATACTCCCCAATAACTTCCCTGGTTAGTCTCCCGCCTCTGACAACTTTGAAGATAGTCCTCAGTAATTTCACAGTCACATGCCATCCCCCTTTGGCAGCTGTAAATACAAACACAAGTAAGTTGCCTAGTGAGTCTCCTCCTCTCTATGGTAGCTGTAAGCGTAGCCCCCATTATAGGTTCCCCAGTCAGTCTCCTTCTCCCTCTTAACTCAAAATATAATCCCAATCAGGTTTTCTCGTAAATCTCAAATCAAATTTCAAGTCAGACGCCTACCACCTCTGGCAGCTGTAAATACAAAAATACAATCCCCAATAAGTTGCCTAGTGAATTCTATCCGCAACCCCCCCACCCATGGCAACCGTAAAGATAGTCCCTGGTAAGTTCACAGTCAAAAACATTTCTCCTCTGGCAACTCTAAGTCTACCGCTGGGATCCGCACCTGTATCGAGAACGGAGTCCCCAAAGTGAATGAGGGCGCACTGCGCATGCGCAGCCGCCCTCCATTCAGTTCTATGGAGCCGGCCCACTTCTGTCAGCTACATAGAAATGAATGGTAGCAGTGGCTGCGCATACGTGGTGCGCTGCCATTCATTTCTATGGGAGCAGTGGGGGAGCTGCGCCTGGTGGTGGCCAGACCCCTGGAAACCTGGGGTCGTCCAGGCGCAGCGCTCCCCCCTCCGATCTCGATATAGGTGCGGGTCCCAGCAGCTGGGACCCGCACCTATCAGACAATGAGGGTATATCCTACCAATATGCCCCCATTGTCTAAGATGAGAATAACCCTTTAAGTTTCCTAGTCAGTCTCCTTCCCCCTCTGGCAGCTATAAAATAGCTCCTAGTACTTTTGACTGTAGACAGATAATAATTGTAATCATGAAGTCTGGAGCAATAAACAGACAGTATTTTCTTGCTCTTAAGTCTATAATCAGTCTTCTCAGCTGTGGTGTATACCGCCATACTACTACAGACACTTTGCTCCTTCCCTGACAGGCAGCATAAAAGCAATTTGACCACAACATGGAGGACAGGAATACAAATCCAGCAGTGACAGGGGAGAGAGGGTAGTGACTGAGCATGTGTGTCCAGCAGCACTGGGCTCAGTAGACGGACCTGCACATTCTATACAATCTGACCACCAGGTGGCGCCATACTGCGCTAGCTCTCCACTAGATTTTTTTTTTTTTTTATGGTAAATTCTGTTCACTTTTCCATGACCTGCACAATAACTATAATGAAGGACAACCCCTTCAAGAGAAAGTTTTTCGCGTAGACTGAGCAGCCGGGAAACCGCCCTCTGAGGCGAATGCTTAATGGAAACCCGTTAGTGAGGAACAAACAGGTTAAGAGACTCCCATAAATAATCTCCGGCGGGCGGGTGTAAAGCCCTAAAGATATCAACACTCCGACCCTAATCCTATAGCCGAGCGGAAACTAATTTAAATTAAATTGTAAGAATACAGGAGCAGATTTTGGCACCTGATAAATCAGAGCGTTCACAGAACAGAGGGCGAGCTCAGTCACCACCCGCCGCCTCCGTCCACCGCACCGATACCTTCCCTCCATCAAGGGGGTCGTCCGAAAAAAAAACCTCAGAGAAGAATGCTCTGTTGTCAAGGAAACCACAGATCGGACAATCCAGTGCATGCTCTGGAGATAAGCGGCACCTGTCAACCGCTTATCTTTTCTTTACTGAAATAACCTTGGCTGAGCGAAAAGTTACAAATGAGAAGAATCGTAGTTTATAGAGGAGCCGGCGGCGTTTACGAGAATCCGCCAAAATGTAACCAAAATGTAACCACGGTGCAGAAGAAAGCAATTATAGGCCACTTATAAAAGTAAACAAGTGTCTTCACTGTCCCAGGATCTCCTAGATTTATGTAAAAGAAAAGAAAAAAAAGTTTTTTCAGCTCCTCACCATTTTCAAAATCTCTGCTTGCTGTCAGTGAATGCAAACAAACATTCTTATTTATTTCCAGACACAGAAAAACCCAGATTGGACATTTTCTAGCAAAACGGATGCACGGCTCTCTGCCGCGTTCTGAAGCGCAACATATGTAGATACTATCAGGACGGGACGTAATCAAAAGCCGCGCGCACGGGAAGCTTTGCTGCAAACTGGCGCAGATTTCTAGCTGAGTGCAAGGCTATGTTCACACAGTGGCGTTAAAGGGGCTTTTCCTAGGTTCCTATACTGATGACCGATCCTCAGCAGTGCCGATCAGCTGTCTGAGGAGGATGAGGCCCTCGGGTGAGTGCTCTGGCTTCTTCACAGCAAGCCAAGGACAGCGCCGTCCATTGGTTAGAGGCTGTGCACGGTATTGCAACTCAGCCCCATTCGCGCGAAAGGGAATCGGTCACCAGATATATGGTTATAAATCCATCCTGCGTGAGAGACGCGCGCTAGTCAGCACATTGTAACAAGCTTGGTCCTTTTTGTTGAGAGTCAAACTTTTTTTAAATTTTCTGCCAATTACCCCTGGGTGCAACGAGGGCAGTGTAGTTGCACTTGACGCTCCGCTCCTTTTCATTTCCTGTCGCGCCCCCACCACTTTGGCTGCTGAAGCGATCCAGGCCTGTCATGGCTTTCTCCATACTGAGCTATGCAGGAGGCACAGTGTGAAAATTGGGGGACCAAAAAAAAAAAAAAAACGCGCAATTTACCATTTTTTTTGTCATCTTGTCCCCCCAAAAAAACATTAAACAGTGATCAAAAAGATGTACGTACCACAAAAACTGTACCAAAAAAACAATGCAGTTTGTTACGTCAAAAACATGCCCTCATACAGCTCTGTAGACCGAAAACATTTTTTAAAAAGTTACGGCTGTCAGAACATGGCAATGCAAAGAAAACTTTGATTTTTTTTTCCAAAGGTTTTTATTTTTTTTTAAAGTAGTAAAACAAAAAAATATATATATATATACAAGTTTGGTAACGCTGCCTTCGTATTGAGCCGCAGAAGAAGAATGTCAGGTAATTTTTAGCGTACAGTGAACGCTGTGATATCAAAACCCCCAAAACCTTGGCGGAATTGTTTTTTTTTTTTTTTTCCAATTTCGCCAGACAGCGGCGATTTGGATCTAGTTAACGCCGCGCCGCGCCAGATTCTGCAGCAATCTATTAGGCTTCCATAAAAACGAAAAGTGTCATTTGCACTGTTCAAAATTTTCTCCATCATGTTTCTTTAAGAGAATGCCTGCTCTTGGGCAACTTAATGCAGCAAGTTAGTAAAACTTACTGAGGCCTGACGGCTTTACGCTCTGCGGTCTATTGCTGCAGCCATTAAACAGCGCTAAATGACGAACCTCGCCCTCCCTGTTTACTCTCCATCTGGCCAGAAAATCCCCCGCTCTGGCCTTTCACTGCACTGAGAGATGGTCCTGCCATTCCTGGTGATGTCATCGGGCTCGGTTTACACAGTCTTACATTACGGGGCCTTGCTCAGGGAAACAAGAGAGTTTTCAGGACAAGTGCATTAACCCTTTCGGACACGCGGCAGCTCATTGGGCTCAAATTCTTGAGGTCAAGGGTCATCAAACTTTTCAGTAACAGGATCTTTCACAGCCTGGAGGAATGCCAACCGCGGGCTGTAGATGAGCGTTTATTTATACACCCGCCAACTGCTCCAGCGCCGTGACGGGGTGAAAACTTCAATATACACATGACTATAAAAAATATATCAGGAAACTTCGTAGAAATATTACACAAATGAAAACAAAATTGCAACGTTGTCCAGGACGTTCATTTCTATGTCTGAAAACCATCCCCAGATTCCAGGTGCCGTAGTCCTCTGCCTGAATGTATGTCACCAGTCACATACTAAAACTGATCATCTTGTACATAGGAGCAGTATTATAGTAGTTATATTCTTGTACATAGGAGGCAGTATTATAGTAGTTATATTCTTGTACATAGGAGCAGTATTATAGTAGTTATTGTCTTGTACATAGGAGGCAGTATTATAGTAGTTATTGTCTTGTACATAGGAGGCAGTATTATAGTAGTTATTGTCTTGTACATAGGAGGCAGTATTATAGTAGTTATATTCTTGTGCATAGGAGCAGTATTATAGTAGTTATATTCTTGTACATAGGAGGCAGTATTATAGTAGTTATATTCTTGTACATAGGAGGCAGTATTATAGTAGTTATATTCTTGTACATAGGAGCAGTATTATAGTAGTTATATTCTTGTACATAGGAGCAGTATTATAGTAGTTATATTCTTGTACATAGGAGGCAGTATTATAGTAGTAATATTCTAGTACATAGGAGGCAGTATTATAGTAGTAATATTCTAGTACATAGGAGGTTTAGTAGTATATTAGTAGTAGCAGTATTTCTAGTACATTTTAATAGGAGGCAGTATTATAGTAGTTATATTCTTGTACATAGGAGCAGTATTATAGTAGTTATATTCTTGTACATAGGAGCAGTATTATAGTAGTTATATTCTTGTACATAGTAGAAGTATTATAGTAGTTATATTCTTGTACATAGGAGGCAGTATTATAGCAGTTTATATTCTTGTACATAGGAGCAGTATTATTAGTAGTTTATTTCTTGTACATAGGAGCAGTATTATAGTAGTTATATTCTTGTACATAGGAGCAGTATTATAGTAGTTATATTCTTGTACATAGGAGCAGTATTATAGTAGTTATATTCTTGTACATAGGAGCAGTATTATAGTAGTTATATTCTTGTACATAGGAGCAGTATTATAGCAGTTATATTCTTGTACATAGGAGCAGTATTATAGTAGTTATATTCTTGTACATAGGAGGCAGTATTATAGCAGTTATATGTTGTTTGTGTCCGGCCGAGTTGTGGCATTCTCTGCCGGATCAGGTGGCCAGATCTCTGTGCCGCAGACGTGAAAGTAGTACTGGCATCCCATTTCCCTCGTCTGCTCATATGTAAGAACATGTTAAGTACAATGCAAAAAGAAAATGCAGAAAATTGTGCTCCACGAAAACCCTAAAGTCTGAGCAAAACCACGCTGAGAACTTACCTGTTGAACTTCTGTTTCACCATTTGAGATCTTCTCGGTATAGACAAAAGAATTGAATATTCTCTGCAAACAAAATGACAAAAAAAAAAAAGTTATGAGAAACTGGGATGAAACAAATCAGCCAAAAATAAGTGTTAGGAACAGATAGAATGTATCTAGCCCAGGGATCAGCAACCTTCAGCCCTCCAGCTGCTGTGAAACTACAACTCCCAGCATGCGCACTTACTCAGCTGTTTTTGTAACTTCCATAGAAGTGAAAGGAGGATTCTGGGAGTTGTAGTTTCTGAACAGCTGAAGTGCAAGAGGATGGTGATCCAGTGCCTTAAGCAACTACAACCCCCAGTATGTTCTGCAATAACAGAAGACATTCTGCTGTGATGAGACCAGCTCCTTCTATCAAAAACCAAAGCTTCCAACAAGGTGTGACCGCCCCCCATCAACCATTTTGTAAATCCAATGGATTCAATTTCCCCCCTTTCCACGGTGGACCCTTTCTCAGTTTCTCTGTGGCTGGCCGGGAATTGGAGAATTTAAGAAATGTGAACTTGCAGATCTGAAGGCAGCAATAAATCTCTTCCGTTTAGCGGCTCCTAGGGAATGGAAGCAGCCAAAAAACGGATTCTGGGATTTGTAAGGGTAGATGGATGGTTACTACGAGCCAGCACGTGTCTGGAGGGGGGGGCTGCTCAGATACTATAACAGCGGAAGAGCGCCCCCTCTGTCCACCATTACAATATAAAAGTGGCTGCAGGGGGCGTCCCCTCCATTGCTGATGGAGCTTGGCGGTCTGTCCGGAAACACGGCAATACTGACGAACCAAGTCTGGAACGCCATTTTGGTTGCTCATATTGACTATAGTTTAAATCAGATATTTTTTAATCTATATTTAAAATAAATATAATCCTGCAACAAGTTCTGTCTGGAAAGCCGAAGTCCCCCCCTCCACCCAATGTCTCTCGGTTGGGGTTGCTCCTGCTGACCAGTGCTCTTTAAACTGCTCAGACTGGTTGCTATGGGCACCTTATGGAGTTACCATCAAAATATTCTCTCAACTGAACCCCCCCCCCTCCATTATTCCCAGTAAGCAAAAAAAAAAAAAAAAAAAAAAAAAAAAAAAAGGATTAGGAATGTTTCACAATTTGGCCTAAATATAAGTCTTCAATGCTAACAATTGACTTCCTGAGCTAACCCCGAGAGCATTATTTCACCAGCACGCGCCCGCATCGCCCTCGCCAGCAAACACTTTGAACTTTCCCTTTCGGGCGCGATGCAGTGTTCTGGTCTTCATTAAAAATCTGTGCAGCCGAGGTTAGAAAAAAAAAACCTATTAGCAAATCTGCCATTTTCACAGGCGACCAAAAAACCAGTAAATCCACATTAAATTAGGACTGTACCATTCCGTGAAAAGGTCTAGTCACCCGGCGGTTCGCAGATAACGTCTTTTGATTCTTCCCCGAGGCTATGAAATAATTGCTAGCAAAATGCCAGAAATATAACTTGCTGCATCCACACCCCCCCCCCCCTTATTTACTGAGAGTTGTAAAAAAAAAAAAAGGAAGGAACGGCAGAGCGGATTCGCCATTTCCATCCAGATACGAGGCAAGAAGCTACATTCAAAAACAACCCACACGTATGGATCTCGTGCAGCGGTATCTATACGCCATGTTTAGATGGCGGATTTATCGTGGATTTCTCCTACCCGCATGCAGCGGACACTGAAACCTGCGGCACTGTCTTTTCTGTTACAAAGGTTACAATCTGCAGACAATCCGATGCAATGTAACAACTGCGGATTTGGCCATGGATCTGCAGGAAAATCTGCTGTAGAAAAACGCCGCTTCACATCGTTTTAGGCTACTTTCACACTTGCGTCATGGTTTTCCTCTGCCGAATCTCAATACCGGAAAAAAAAACGTTTCCGTTTAGTCCTAATGCATTCTGAATGGAAAGAGATCCGTTCAGGATGTCTTTAGTTCCTGCAGCTTTCAGTTTTCTGACCGCAGCAAGCTGTAATTTTGTGTCCGGTCATAAAAACAGGAAAAAACGGATCCGGCACTGAAACCAATGTAAGTCAATGGTGACAAAAAAAAATAAAAAAAAATCTGTCTCCTAAAAAAACATAACGGATCAGTCACCCATTGACTTTCAATGTGTTTATTGCCTGATCCGTTTTTTTCAGTTTTGATTTCACACAACCGCATCCTAACGGAACGGATGCATCCTGATGTGCAAAATCAAAACGGATCCGTTTAATTCCGGTATTGAGATCCCCTGCCGGGTCTCAGTACCGGAATTAACAACGCAAGTGTGAACGTAGCTTTAGCCTATAGCTCTGGATTAGGGTAGCGGCAAAACGGATCAGATTGTAGCAAATCTCATCTACTCCTGATCGCGCAGATACTGATCCATGGAGAGGATTTTAAATCCACAGCAGGTCTGTGCTTTTCACCGATTTCAGTGAATCAGGGTGAAATCTGCTGCAAAATCCAAGTTGTTTATTTATTTATTTATTTTTTGCAGAATTTGCAACAATTGTTTTTACTTTTTTATTGCTACATGAGGATGTCTCCTAAAAACCACTCCTATTTCCATCGCCCCCGTCCCACCTACTGAGCCATGTGACCGCGGTGTAGCTGGAACCTGGAGACAGCGTCAATAAGGGCCTATTCACATGACCCTATTTACGGTCCGTGTCTGCATTTTCCGCACTTTACACGTGGACCGATTCATTTCTATGGGTCTGCAAAAAATATCGACACCTGTGTGTTGTGCACATCCGCAAAGCTGAGCTGCAAATGACAGAACATGTCTTATTCGCGTCCGTTTTGCAGATGAGCAGCATTTTTTTTCAATATGGCGGTATTAAGGGCAGCACGGTGGCTCAGTGGTTAGCACTGTTGTCTTGCAGCCTGGGTTCAAATCCAACCAAGGACAACATCTGCCTGGAGTTTGTATGTCGTCCCCGGGTTTTCGTTGGTTTCCTCCCACACTCCAAAGACGTCCTGAGAGGGAACTTAGATTGTGAGCCCCATTGGGCACAGCCTGACGCTAAGGTCTGTAAAGCGCTGGAATATGGTAGCGCCATATAAGTGCATTAAATAAATAAATACTATGCACACCGGCTGGATCCGCGATTTGTACACCACAAAATGAACGCGGTCGAGGGAATGCACCCTAAGCATGGAGACGTGCGACGCAGTCGCCATCGTGGCGAGATTTTAATTATCACACGGAAGGAAACTACCTAAGGCCCCGGCCCGAGCTGAACTGCAGAGGAGGATCGGGCGCAAAATACATAAGTTCTGCCTGCGAACTGCGCAAAAGTCAACTATGTTCTGCACGTTCGTAAGGACAAGGGGGGAAGGGGAGACGCGGGGAATTCTTGGACCCACCCGAGGATAAATTCAAAGAGAACGTCAGTGAATGGAGCGATAGAGAGAGACTAATCACATGAAGGTCATGAGAAGCCGAGGATTATAACTCCAATCATACTCATTCATCGTATGCGCGAGGACGGAAGGGAAACCAGAGCAAGTAACGACTCCGCCCAGGCCTCGCCACAAGGAGGTTCTGCAGCAGCAGTGGAGGGGGACCCCTAGTCTAGTAGGACGCCTTCATGCATGCTGTTACTTGTAGTTAAAGACAGAGGGGGGGGCAGTTTTGTGGGATTTGTCCTCACTTGCTCATCAGTCAGTCTAGGGCCAGCAATCTGACCAGTGGCGTAACTACAACTAACTGGGCCCCACAGCAAATTTTTGAACGGGGCCCCCCCAGAAACTTCTTCGCAACCCCCAACTCACATGCAACCCTCACTCTTGTGGCTAGTCAACATTGAGCTTTCTCAGACAAGTCGTGACAGCAGCTCCATCCGTTTCCTATAGTGTCACTGTATATAATGTCATTGTATAATACTGTTGAGGGGGCCCTGACAAAATCTTTTAGTCTCCCTCCTGAGGGGGCCCCTTGTGGGTCTGGGCCCCAAAGCAGCTGCTTCCCCTGCTTCCCCTATAGCTACGCCCCTGAATCTGACTGTCCACAACCTCCCTAGCGGAAAACCCTTTATAGCTGAGAAGATCCTCACGTGACAACCAATATGGCCGTCACTTTATCCCCCACAGAGGTAGTCAGCACTGCCGTGTGTATAACGAGCCAAAATCAACCCTTCAGGAGCCCGGGAAAGCTGGGGAGCAGGGCCTGTGGGACCAGGAATAGGGGCCATATCGGTTGGCGTAAGCTGCAGTTTGAGAGTTTTTGGCGACAACCCCTCCGATAGCGGCGGTCATACGCATTGTCACCCAGCTTCCATGGGAGTAACATCAGAAGGAGGCTGATCCGGTGAATGATATGGGAAAAGAGGATTTGTGTTTGCTTTCCAGGTCAGGAAATAGTTAAAGTCGGGGGGGGGGGGACCCCAACCAAGGCTCCCTCCACAATCAGCCATCTGAAAAATTGCCAGAAAGCAATCAGCGGAGCTGAAGGTTAGGACGGAGGCGAAAGGCCAGAAAAATCGGTACCACATGTTGGAGGCTGAGGATCTGGCTGTGTAATCTGACTACAACTCAGCCCCCGACACCGCCAGCAGCGGCCGCCTACAAAACTCCTATCCAAAGCGGTAAAAGAAAACAGATGGCTGCAGTGCCCGGGGCCCCTGGCCACAGCATCGGAGCCTTCACTATAAGCCGGGAAGGACGGGCACTGCCAATGGCCACGGGCACAAAGTACCATCATTTCAAGGGGAAGAAGGAAAACAGAACATTCCTTTCACCGACTCAATATAAAGTAGCTGTGACATTGTTACATTGTATCAGCGCAGGTCACATGGTATCAGTCTGTCCTGTTCAGCTCAGAGGTGATACAATAGTAACAAACCCTCAGCTGTGAGAAGTATTAGGCCTGCACAGACCTCAGGATGAGAACACAAATGGTCTTATTCAATGACAGCAAGCAGAGATTTTGAAAGTGGTGAGGAACTGACAAAGTATAGTAGAAAGTTGCAGATGTTTTCAATCAAGGACTTTGTACAAAGTAACATTGGTCCGAAAACTGATACATTATACTATGTTTACAGCTGGGCCTGAGGGGCGGAGCATGACACAAAAGAGCTGTCATGCTCCGCCCCTTCAGGGATGACAATATCTTAGCTTTTTTTTTTTTTTTTTTTGAGTTTTGAACTGGGTTTGGCCTTTGCTTACACAAAACCTACAGAATCCCTTAAATGAAGCCACAAATGTGCAGATGAGTCCAAAACAGGAGACGAGCGTCTGGACGTCCAATAGAAAGAGGAAAATTCCCTGCACGTACTCACTTCTCTCTGCAGACGGCAACCTCATTTACATTATGGAAACGAACAGCAGGGACAATGACCGGCGGAGCTCAGAGCACAGAGCATGTGACACACCGACGAGACTCATTACCATGAGACAGAAACCACACACTGGTATCTGATATCACAAGACCTATAGATATGGACTAATCATATCTATAAGAGCAGTATTATAGTAGTTATATTCTTGTACATAGGAGGAAGTATTATAGTAGTTATATTCATGTACATAGGAGGAAGTATTATAGTAGTTATATTCTTGTACATAGGAGCAGTATTATAGTAGTTATATTCTTGTACATAGGAGCAGTATTATAGTAGTTATATTCTTGTACATAGGAGGCAGTATTATAGTAGTTATATTCATGTACATAGGAGCAAGTATTATATAGTTATATTCTTGTACATAGGAGCAGTATTATAGTAGTTATATTCATGTACATAGGAGGTAGTATATAGTAGTTATATTCTTGTACATAGGAGCAGTATTATAGTAGTTATATTCTTGTACATAGGAGCAGTATTATATAGTTATATTCTGGGTTTAGTATTATATTCTTGTACATAGGAGCAGTATTATAGTAGTTATATTCTTGTACATAGGAGGCAGTATTATAGTAGTTATATTCTTGTACATAGGAGCAGTATTATAGTAGTATATTTCTTGTACATAGGAGCAGTATTATAGTAGTTATATTCTTGTACATAGGAGCAGTATTATAGTAGTTATATTCTTGTACATAGGAGCAGTATTATAGTAGTTATATTCTTGTACATAGGAGCAGTATTATAGTAGTTATATTCTTGTACATAGGAGGCAGTATTATAGTAGTTATATTCTTGTACATAGGAGCAGTATTATAGTAGTTATATTCTGTACATAGGAGCAGTATTATAGTAGTTATATTCTTGTACATAGGAGCAGTATTATAGTAGTTATATTCTTGTACATAGGAGCAGTATTATAGTAGTTATATTCTTGTACATATAGGAGCAGTATTATAGTAGTTATATTCTTGTACATAGGAGCAGTATTATAGTAGTTATATTCTTGTACATAGGAGCAGTATTATAGTAGTTATATTCTTGTACATAGGGAGCAGTATTATAGTAGTTATATTCTTGTACATAGGAGGCAGTATTATAGTAGTTATATTCTTGTACATAGGAGGCAGTATTATAGTAGTTATATTCTTGTACATAGGAGCAGTATTATAGTAGTTATATTCTTGTACATAGGAGGCAGTATTATAGTAGTTATATTCTTGTACATAGGAGCAGTATTATAGTAGTTATATTCTTGTACATAGGAGCAGTATTTATAGTAGTTATATTCTTGTACATAGGAGGCAGTATTTATAGTAGTTATATTCTTGTACATAGGAGCAGTATTATAGTAGTTATATTCTTGTACATAGGAGGCAGTATTATAGTAGTTATATTCTTGTACATAGGAGCAGTATTATAGTAGTTATATTCTTGTACATAGGAGCAGTATTATAGTAGTTATATTCTTGTACATAGGAGCAGTATTATAGTAGTTATATTCTTGTACATAGGAGCAGTATTATAGTAGTTATATTCTTGTACATAGGAGCAGTATTATTGTAGTTATATTCTTGTACATAGGAGCAGTATTATAGTAGTTATATTCTTGTTACATAGGAGCAGTATTATAGTAGTTATATTCCTGTACATAGGAGGCAGTATGTATAGTAGTTATATTCTTGTACATAGGAGCAGTATTATAGTAGTTATATTCTTGTACATAGGAGGCAGTATTATAGTAGTTATATTCTTGTACATAGGAGGCAGTATTATAGTAGTTATATTCTTGTACATAGGAAGCAGTATTATAGTATTATATTCTTGTACATAGGAGCAGTATATTAGTAGTTATATTCTCTGTACATAGAAAGCCAGTATTATAGTATTATATTCTATGTACATAGGAGCAGTATTATAGTAGTTATATTCTTGTACATAGGAGCAGTATTATAGCTAGTTAGTATTCTTGTACATAGGAGCAGTATTATAGTAGTTATATTCTTGTACATAGGAGCAGTATTATAGTAGTTATATTCTTGTACATAGGAGCAGTATTATAGTAGTTATATTCTTGTACATAGGAGCAGTATTATAGTAGTTATATTCTTGTACATAGGAGCAGTATTATAGTAGTTATATTCTTGTACATAGGAGCAGTATTATAGTAGTTATATTCTTGTACATAGGAGCAGTTTATAGTAGTTATATTCTTGTACATAGGAGCAGTATTATAGTAGTTATATTCTTGTACATAGGAGCAGTATTATAGTAGTTATATTCTTGTACATAGGAGCAGTATTATAGTAGTTATATTCTTGTACATAGGAGCAGTATTATAGTAGTTATATTCTTGTACATGAGGCAGCATTCTCCACCCTCCACAACGCAGCTGTCTCACATCTGGTCTTGAGAAATGAACTCTAAGTGGTTTTTCTTTTATCACTGTCGGCCCAGCCTCACAATGTTATACATGTGCAGCAATATTCAGCGAAATTTAATGTTCATTTTCCCCTTTTATTGAAGAGCTTTTTTCCGTTACTACAGAAGACCAATTCACACAAGACCAATTAGGCCATTCTTACTTCCAGGACATGAGACCTTTGTAAAACCTTAATTGGTAAGGTGAAAATATAATAAAAGATATATTTTGCCCCGGGACATAAATTCCAGATTACTTACTAGTATTTATATCTCATATAAAAAGCTGAACATATTTTGGATGACAAGTTTAGATTTTTTTTTTTTTTAACCTGACCCATTGGTTTGCTCACAATATACAGCAGAATTCCATTAAACCGCCATTTGGTCATCTAGAATATCCCGCGTTTTTTCGATCAGTCCCTGTACCGTGGCATCAATCAGCCGTCTCATCAGGACGTCCGCTTGTTCAGTTGAGGAGACGAGTGGCGTTTCCTGGCGGCACACTGTGTGCATCTCAGATTTTTAATTAAAATGGCGGAGGAGTCGCTCCCTTCCCCCGCCGCGCTGGGGATCAGGAGATCATTATGAAACAATTGATATTGCTATTATGTGATTAACAAGACTTCACACACAGAAAGGCGCGACGGAATTATCAGGAGCTGGAACACAAAACGCGCGGCGGAACGATCGTCTCCGAATTTATATGCCATTGTGGCCGTCAATGTGTGCAGAATAACTCAACTGGCTTCCCATTTACATGAATTAATACTGAGAGGAGTCGGCAGGGTCCCCGAGTATCGACATCAATCAGTACCAGTCCAAGGGGAAAATGAGGAAAGTTGTCCGCGGCAAACAGATTCCAGCTCTGAAGAAACAAATGCATCAATCTGACTGGTCGCCACGGCCGACTTCTGCATGACCAGGGGTGCACCTAGCCTTAATGCTGCCTGAAACGGCGCCCCTCCCTCCCCAATGCCAATTTCTTAACCTCACCCCTTCCCTTCACCCCATGGCCCTTCGGCTGCCCCCCTCTTGCCCCTACCTGGTGCTGCCTGAGACGCCCGCCTCACCTGGCCTCATTGGTGGTGCGCCGCTGTGCTTGGTGCCCTGCCCCTATTCGGATGACTCTCTCCAAATGTCTCAGGCGGGAAGATTTATCATTGCCTTTTAGAAAAGACTTTGTTCAATTCCTCAGCATTTTCAAGATCTGTGCTTGCTGTCAATGAATTGAAACGTTCAGACCTAAATATTTCTGAGGGTCAGGGTCTGCCATCACTGAACACAATCTAGACAATCCTCTGTGAGCAAAATACATCAGCAGCACAAATGTTTCGTTACAATGTATCAGAGCAGGTAAAATGCATCACTCTATATGTAACAGTCCACTCAGCTGTGAGAAGTATTAGCAAGAGAGGACTTGGCCCTTCTCCAGGCCAATACCTGCATTACTCACATAACTATGTTGTGCCATTCCCCTATTATTCCTGCTAGAAGTTTATGACTGAATTGCCAGCAGTCTGCAATGAAGGTCCAGCTGGATGTCACCAGTTGGGGGCGTGTCCTTGCACAGTCTGACACTGGTAAACACTGGTAGGCAATGCTGCATTAGGGGCTACAAGCTATGGGGTAATAAAAAGTCCTGCAAACTTCCTCCATGCACTATTAACGAGCTGATGCTCCTGAGAGATCCCTCTGAAGAAGTGTCCATCATGCCAAAGACATGGGAGAAAGTGGACGAGAAACAATCGGATCTTCATTTATAATAACCCAACTGCACCCTGAAGACTTTATTTTAAGGCCCCATTCAGACGACTGTGTGAACGGGGCCGTATCTATTTCGCAATATTGCGGAATAGATGCGGCCCCATTCACCTCTATGGAGCGGGGAGCCGCCGCACGGAGCTAGCTTCCGATGAGGAAAGTCCTATACTTGTCCGCACGCACGGACAAGTATAGGCATTTTGAATGGGGCCGACCAGTGTGTGTTCTGAGTGTGCGGAACACACGCCGGGCGGCCCCCGTATCATTGCGGGTCCGCAATAATGCGGACCCGCAAAAATACGGTCGTGTGAATGGGGCCTAAAAGGGTATGTTTAATTTGTCATGCTGCTCATTGCTTCTGTGCACCCAGCAACCATCTGGGACTTGATTCTTCAACCACATTGTATATCTGTTTATGAAATGAACTATGCGTCTCCATGGTTACAGACTACAAACAAACCCTCTGTGTAGTCTGATCATGCAGACCATTTCTGCTATTGTCTGAAGGAGGGAAACTAGAGGGGTGGAGGGGAGTAGATTGTCAACAAGGAAAATTGCAAAAAAAAAGCCAATTATTGCAGCAGTTTTACGCACTTTTGCGCCGAATGGCCACATACAGATTAGTCCCTAAGTTGGGGTACGGATGGGCAACGTACTGCAAATCGCTGGCAGAAATCCAAGGTCAACCTCCGATTTCTAGCATGGAGGCTGCAGCAGAATTTTAAAGGAAAAATCCACCATGTCCACATACCCTAAGGCTCTGTTCACACAGAATCTGATGTATGTTAGGCACCAATGGCGCCCGGTGCACCCAATGTTCTTACGTCATTTCAATGGAAGGGCTAGAGCAGCACGCTGCATTATCTTCCCTGTCCACTATGAGAGCCTAAGACAAATGTAAACAGCGCTTTATACGACTGCAGGATCACACGACACTCTTTTTTGCAATTATTGTTATACCTATGGCTCTGCATAGGAGCTGCATACACAAAACGGCAGGGGATATTTCGTCAACACTATTTGCACAGTTACTTTATTTTTTTTTTATTTTAATGGCAAACTGATGCAAAAGTCTACACGACCTTCAAAGCTTCTTTCCAAGACATCCCAGGATTCAAAACCATGAAAGACAATCAGGGAGCGTTCCCTTAACGCCGCTCCAGGGGCGAAGCCGTGAAGTATGGAAAACATTTGGTGGCCCTGGTCCCTTGAAAGGAGCACATTCTCCAGAGGCCATTACCTTCCCTTCAGTGAGTGGGAGGTTCGCAGGAAACAGGACACCCAATTACCAGAGTTTACCAATGGCTATAAACACAGGGCGGCCAATTACTGGGGCCGTTAACCATTTCCCTGCTGCAAGGAGAAACTGGAAAAATCTCATCTTCTCAATGCAGACAGAAAGTTTGGGAAAAGTAGGAAAGTTTAAAATTATTTTTAGGGAGCACTAATTGAAGTCTATGAGGCTCCGCTTTACCTAGGACCTTGCAGAACTGTAGGAGAATTAAAGGATTAAAAGGGTTGTCCAGGTTTTTGGCCATTTAAACTTTATAAAAAAAACAAAAAAAAACCAAAAACACAAGAAACACATGCACTTGCTCCCCACCGCTTCCTTTCTGCTCCCACCCTGTAAACTTCTGGACACTTGGGGTCTCATGTGCCACTGCAACCAATGGCTGGCCTCAGCGCCGATGTTTCCCCGAGAGCCATGCCACGGCAGGTGGAGGTCACCGCTGGGGCCAGCCACTGGCGGCAGTGGCACATGAGAACGCCATCCGTGCAGCATGGTCCGTGAAAACCCAGACTGCCCTCCTGCTGAGTGCACCCTTACGCTACATTCACACGTCCGTTTAAAACATCCGCAATCTATCCGCATCCGTTCCGCAATTGCGGACGGTTTTTGCGGATATTTTGCGGATCCATTCATTTCAATGGGTCCTGATAATCTGCGGACATTGCACCGTATGTTGTCCGCATCCGTTAATCTGTTCCGTTCCGTTTTGCGGATCCGCAAACAGAAATCCTCCTGTCCTACTTTTCTCCCGAATTGCGGTCCGTAGCACAATGAAAGTCTATGGATCCGAAAAAAATGCGGAAGACATGCGGAAAGGCATCCGCATGTCATCCGTATTTGCGGATTCCGTTCCAGGAGGGGTGAAAAAAAAAGATGTTATTCATCCTTCCGTTTTTTGCGGATACGCAAAAAAACGGATGACATATGGATACATCCTTTCCGTTTTTTACGGAAAAACGGAACCGATGTCCTGGAAAAACGGAGCTTTTTGCGGAACGGATCCGCAAAAAACTGACCGTTTTCCAGGATGTGCACACATACGGACGTGTGAATGTAGCCTTAGATGGTTGGCTGGTCCAGACAAAATCTGTGGATTCACCTTAAAGCGGGTTTCCAGCTCCTCCTGCTGAGTGCACGGCGTCATTGGTTGCTATGACACCGTGCGCTTCGTGCCGCCGCCGCTGTACAGTGATACACTCATATGATCTATATGAGTGTGTTACTTTACAGCGGCACGAAGCACACGGTGTCATAGTAACCAATGACGCCGCGCGCTCGTGCACTCAGTTGGAAGCCCGCTTTAAGGTAAACCCACAGATTTTGTCTGGACCAGCCAACCATCTAAGGGTGCATTCACACAACCGTATTCGTTTCGCGTTCCGCAAATTGTGGATTTGCAAAATACGGATGTGGTCCGTGTGCATCCTGCACTTTTTGTGGGCCCCATTGAAATGCCTATTCTTATCCGTAAAAAGGACAGAAATAAGAAAAGTTCTACGATTTGCAGCTCGGTAGCACGGATTCAGACGACACACACTGACAACCATCCGTATGTTGTCTGGGACCCAAAATACGGTAATATAAATCCACCCTTAGGGCTCATGCACACAAACGTATGTATTCTGTGGTCCACAAAAAATACGGATGACGTCCGTGTGCATTCCGTATTTTGCAGAAAGGAACAGCCGGCCCCTAATAGAACAGTCCCATCCTTGTCCGTAATGTGGACAATAATAGGACATGTTCTATTTTTTTTGCGGAACGGAAATACGGAAATGGAATGCACACGGAGTAACTTGTGTTTTGTTTTGTTTTTGCGGACCCATTGAAATGAATAGTTCCGCATACAGAACGGACATGGAAAGAAAATACAGTTGTGTGCATGAGCCCTTATGTGTATGGGTGTTTTCCGATTGGCAGAGGTGTGTAGCAGCGACTTACTCACCCTCCTCTCCATTCACAACACTTGCACACTCGGCCAGGCCCAGTGAGCGCGTACATAGCGGGTTAGGAGGAATAATGTATGGCTTAGTATACATCAGACCTAAAGCAGCCATGTAGTCGGATCACGGCGAGAACAGAGCCCAATGCTGCGCGCCAACGGCGTCTGTACATAAATCATTCAACGCTCGGGGAAGTATCAGCCGGCAATTAACAGCAAATCATTAAAAGCGAGCAAGTCCGTCATCCATGGAGAGAATTTCAATCCAGAAGCAGAAAAACGTGAGAAAAATCTAAAATTCAACTGAGGGACGCCCAACCTGTGGCCCTCCAGCTGTTGCAAAACTACAACTCCCAGCAAGTCTGGACAACCTACAGCTATTCGGGCGTGCTGGGAGTTGTAGTTTTGAAACAGCTGGAGGGCGGCAGGTTGAGCATCCTTTCTGAAGGTCGACTTTTGGCTTCAGTCTGGCGACTGCTGATCGTAGGTTTAGCTGATTCGGCAGACGTTACGCAAATGATCATCTATGACGCCCGACACCTGGCAAGTGAATGGCGGCATAGGGCGTTCTGTGATGCATATGACACTGGCGCTGAGCACGGGCCCATGCCAGGGCTACGGGCGTCGTATCATACGTGCATGCAATGTCTCAGTTATTACAGCCTCGTACACACGGCGATTAATCACTACAATCCGCCATTCTTCTTCTTCAGCCTGGACTCGTATTAGTACGTGAACCCGGACGAAGCTTCTCAAGGAAAGAAAAACAATGGTTTAACCCAAAAGTCCAAAGTTCAGGCTCATAAAGCTGCAAACTCTTAAAGGGAATCGCCCTCAAAAGCTGCAGTAAGAAAAGGAATGTTCCTAGACTCTCGCCGTGGTATAAAGTCTATGGTTTGCAGCGCCATACGCCAACGGCACAAGGACATCCAAATCCCAGCATGCAACTGGGGACAAAAATAGCATTTTTTTTCCCTTTATTGATCCTATCCCATCTCATTCCTTTAAAAATTCTCAAAAACTCATTAAGGCCCCATTCACACTTCTGTAAAATGTGTCCGCATCCATTCCACGGCCCCGCAAAAAAACATGTCCTATTCTTGTCCGAATACACGGACAAGAAAAGGCATTTCTATTATGTGCGGTCCGCAAACTGCGGATCCGCAAAACACGTCCTGTTTTTCTTTCCTGATACGATTTGCATCCGTTCCGCAAATCATGCGGATAGGATGCGGATCCATTCATTTCAATGGGTCCGGAAAAAATGCGGACAGCACTCCGTGTCCTGCCCACATCCGTTGTTCCGTTCCGTTATGCGGATCCGCAAATAAGATAGAGCCTTGTCCTACTTTTGCCGCATATGCGGTCCGTGGTCCCATTATAGTCAATGGGTCCGCAAAAAATGCAGATGTTATGCGGAACGCATCAATATGTCATCCGCATATCATCCGCAACTGCGGATCCGTTTCCAGGAAATAGAAAATTACCCTACCAACATATATTCCTCCTTCCTTTTTTTTTTTTTGCGGAAAAACGGAACGGATGCGGATGTACAATTGGTAAAAACGGCAGGTTTTTGCAGAAACACTGATCCGCAAAAAACGGAACGAAAATCTGGAAAAGAAAAATACGGACGTGTGAATAGAGCCTAAGGAGATCAGCAAAAAAAAAGAAAACACCTCACTCTTGCTGTAAGGCAACTGGATGCAGCAGGAGCTCTCCCCCACTGCTGACATGATGGGCCTGGTAGGGATCGGGAGGAAAGTCCCACCTGGGTTGTCTGCAAGAAAATCAAGAGGATCAGCAAAAGTTTTCCCAAATCTGATCATCTGTAGTCTGCACAGTGGTCCGCGGATGGAGGCTGTAATGATGTGCTATCAGCGCTCGGAGGGAGGGGGGTGCTTGTGCTATCAGCGCTCGGAGGGAGGGGGTGCTTGTGCTATCAGCGCTCGGAGGCTCTGGGAAGGGGGGGGGGTGTCTTTATAAGTTTGGCCTCAACAAAAGCCTCTCAAGGCAAGCGGTTTCAATTAAAGTGTTCCAGGAGGCCTCAGGACAGGGAGACAGTCTGTGACTGATTACCAGCCCTTCCCCCACCACAGAGCGCTCCAGCCATTGTGAAGACCCCTCCACAAGTGCGTCCAGATAGCAAGACTTCCATTCTGGCCGGGAACATGTAAGACCGCGGTCTTCTAGTCAGGAGGACACGCTCGTCGAGCTCGGAAGGGGCTTCCGAATATAGAGATGACCCCCCCAGGACTCATACGACTCTGTTCACATCTGCATCGGAGACTCTGTAGCAAATTCTGTACATAAAGAAAAATAAATTATTTATGACGAGGCGCGTACCTTATCATAAATCGGCCGAATCTTACGGCAGCGTAGGGGAGAATTGGCGTAAAGAGCCTGTCTTAGTAAATGAGCCCCAATGTTTTTGTAAAAATACACAGCGTGAAACCACCCTTTAAGGGCTCCTGCACATGACCGTATCCGTTCTTTGCAGTCGTCAAATAACGGATCCACAAAATACGGATGCGGTCCGTTTGCATGTGATGAAATTTTTTTATTTTCCAAAGTGTGACGGGCTCTGACGCTACTAAACTGGTATAGAACGCCGAGAACGTTAAAGGTATCACAGTTTTCTGTATTTGGCGCCATCGCAATTTTTAAACACATTTTTTGCAATTTGTTTTGTCGGCTCAAAAAATAAACTAAAAAAAAACCTTAAAAAAAAGGGTTTTTTTTTTAATGCTACTTTGTCAGATCGCAGGACCCGTCACCTCACCTGAGAGCTGTTTTTAGTAAATTATTACTACATTCCCCATAAAATCGGGAGCATCTTAGAACTTTCCACTATACTGCTCCTCTCTTACTCCTCTGGGAAATGTAAGAAGAAATTAAAACTTGAGCATCACCAAAGGCAGGTCCCTGCCCAGTCTCACACTGTCCAATCAGTGCTGTCACCGGTGCCCTAAAAACCAGGGGAAGGCTAGCATCCAGTTGTCAATCTATTTAGACGTTTCAAAGAGGAATAACTGAGGAACTGCATAATGCAGAGTTCTAATATAAATAAAAAAATGTGTGTGTATATATATATATATAATTGTGAACTGTTATTTTACAGGGAATACAAAAATAAAGTAAAACAAACATTTCGGGGAATCTGAGAGGTCCTCCCCAGGGTGGAGGCATGAGGCGCGCTGTGCCCCCACCGCTAACCCTACCACAGTGAATTCCCAGGCTGCGCCGTGGATGATCCTTCTCCTCTGCTGAATAAAAACAACATGTCGCATGTCATCAGCCGCAGCGACGCGTCCATATGTTTTGTGGCTGCTCTCACAACAACGCCAGGAGGCATCTCAAGGCCTGGAGAGCGAGGCCGGGCACCCCGAGCCCAGCAAGGATTGGCATGTTGGTTTCATTCCTGCACAAGAGCCCGGACCACCTGCATTCCCACAGTGTCATATTGCAGGCAGAGCTGCAGACATCAATTTTACATGATCCCCTCTCACCGGCTGGTAACGAGCCCCCCCCCCCAACCAGTCAATACCAGAAGAGCCGCCAGCCAAATGCAACCCGCACCGAAAATCATCAACATAGAAAACACACATACATTAGAAATACACACCGAACGGCAAAGCACCGGAAATCCGATAATCCAGAAAATCTGATCGTCCGGCACAGGAATGTGAAACACCATGGAAGACGACGAAACAATGAAGGGATAAAGTGACGGCAGCAGATCGGACTCTATCCTGTTGGATCTCTGTCAGGCTTTCTGTGTGGCCTTCTGCTAATCCAGGAGACGCCGAAGCAAAGGATTTTAACTCTATGTATACACAGTCAAGGCGGGATTATAAAAAATGTCTGCTACAAAGGCAGGGAGCCTGGCAAATATGGCCCTGTCAACCCCGCTGACAAGGGTGCCCCTTCTAACTTGTTCCCCCGACAAGGGAGCCTTTCACCTTGGCAAGACCTCCCCCCTGGGTCCCCTCACACGCCCCATGACAAGGGTGTCCCTTCAACCTTGACCGCCCCCCCCCAACAGGGTTGCCCCTTCCATCTTGTCCCCCTGACAAGGGCATCCTTCCACCTTGCCCACACTCCCCATGACAAGGGTACCCTTCCATCCTGTCCCCCTGACAAGGACGCTCTTCCACCTTGGCCACCACGACAAGGGAGCCTTTCACCTTGGCAAAGCCTCCCCCTCCCCCCAACAAGGGCGCCCTTCCACCTTGCCCACACTCCCCATGACAAGGGTGCCCCTTTGACCTTGACCGCCCCCAACAAGGGCACCCTTCCACCCTGTCCCCCTGACAAGGACGCTCTTCCACCTTGGCCACCACGACAAGGGAGCCTTTCACCTTGGCAAGGCCCCCCCCCCCCAACAAGGGCGCCCTTTCCACCTTGTCTTCTCGACAAGGGCTCCCTTCCATCTTGCACCTCCCCCCAAACAAGGGCGCCCTTCCACCTTCGAACTCCCCGACAAGGGAACCTTTCCAACATGGTCTCCCAATCCTGACAAGGGAACCTTTCCAACATGGTCTCCCAATCCTGACAAGGGTGCCCTTCCAGCTTGGAACCCCCCCCCCCCTGACAAGGGAAGCCTTTCCACCCTGCCCCCCCTCCCCTTAGACACTGGTCACACTGCCTGCCCCAGTGGCCCCGACATAACACCTGCCAGGAACAAGAGACATTTATTTAGGAACGTCACATGACGAGCTAAAATCTCAGGAGGTCTTTTTCTCCTCCGCGGCCCCCATTACCACCCCCACCGCCACATGACCACCGGGTATTTACTGCAGGTGAACAACGCCCGTCACAGGCAATTTAGAAGCGTTCACAAAAGGCGGCGATCTTTATCTGACGGAGATGTGTGCGCTCGCTGGCAAGCAAACACTGAAAAACCTCCTTCAAAGTGATCGGAAGAATGCAGCTGATTAAATCCATAGAGCCGTGTCCAAAGGGAATTTTTTTTTTTTTTTTTGCCAACGCCTCAATAGAAATACCTTGAGCCGACAGCGTAACCCCCCCCCCCATATCACTTAATGCAGAAATAACTCGCTATCGGGTTACGCGGTAAATACGCCTTGATTAGACGGTATTAGATTGCGCTGTCCTCGCCACGTTCTATCTGCAGCCGCACAATAGACAGGCTACAGCTGTTTTTGTCCATTTTTCACATAAAAAAAAGCCTCATGCCGCATAAGAAGACAGGCCAATTAGTTGTCAGCTATCAAAAGACAGAGCCGGGCTTTCATCTTCAGCTGAGATGGCTACAAGTGGGCAAATGTCATGGAAACGTAACCTCCGGAAAACTTTCTGCTGCATTTGCTGAAAGTAAAAAAAAAATAATAAAAAAAAAAAAAAAAAAGAAAATTCTGATTTATCCGCTGAGAACAGATTAATTTGGTATTGTGCTCTCTGAATGCAACAAGGGGACACAATGAAATGAGTCTGTTTCATCTTTTTAATTGCAAACACCTGGTGCCTTACAAAAAAAAAAAAAAAAAAAATTGTTGGGTTTGTGGACGGATGGGAAAAAAAAAAAAAAAAAAAACACTGTGCGCTTTGTGGTAACCCCTGAATGCTGTGCAACACTACAAACCTCTTGTCGCCCTTAGCAACTGATCATATGAAAAAAAAAAGTGATTTTTTTTTCCTGCAATGGAAGCCGACTTCTGATTGGTTGCAAAGGGCAACTGTAATAAATGAGATTGGATGACATAACAATTTGCCGTGGTCTGCGTGTAACCACCATGACATAGTGTAAGGCCTCATGCACACGACCGTATGTATTTTGCAGTCGCAAAAAAACGGATCCACAAAAAATACGGATGACGTCCGTGGGCATTCCATATTTTGCGGAATGGAACAGCCGGCCCCTAATAGAACAGTCCTATCCTTGTCCATAATGCGGACAATAATAGGACACGTTCTATTAATATGCGGAACAGTAATACGGACATACGGAAACAGAATGCACGTGGAGTACCTTCCGTTTTTTCTTTTTGCGAACCCATTGAAACGAATAGTTCTGCATACGGTCCGCAAAAAAAAAAAAAAAAAAAAAAAAGGAACGGATGCAGAAAGAAAATACATTTGTGTGCATGAGCCCTAAAGGAAGAGGCAAGAGATGTGCGACCCAGTATGGTATAACCGCGCCAAATTATATTAAGCAGCGTCTGCCATCTTTATTAATATTAAAAAAAATAATAATTGGCTTAAGGATCAGACTACAGACAGTGCTTGTTTGTAGTCTGTAGCCATGGAAACACACACAGTCATTCTAATCATCCGCTAAAATATTGCAAAGTTGCTTTATTTATTTATTTCTTTTTTTATTCTGGAACAATTAAAAATGTGACTACAAAAGTATACACGCCCTCTAAATGAACATTTTAAACGGCCGGATAGAGCCCATATGCCCACAGCTGCTGAAAACCCCGGCAAGAAATGTAGTCGTTCCACATTCCTCATGTAAGAGTGAAGGATGGGGGGGGGGAAAATTATTGGAGGAATGTGCCGTGTATCCGTCACAGGAGAAAAGAGAGGCCTCGTCATAAATATAGAAAATATACGGACGCCATATTTCATTCTGCCCTCTACGCGGACATGAGTTTTATTCCTGCAGCCTCAAAGTTTCACCTCAACTAAACCCTCAGCAGCAGCAACCCACCGCGGCCACATGGAAAATGGTCAAAAATATCAATAATTTGCTATTCAACGCAAGACAATGAGAAGGAAGAGGATGGCAGCAGGAGAGGCGAAGGGAAGATACTTCTTTCCAAGTTTTGGAAATCCAACTGGATGCTACATTTTAGCAAATACTACACATGCTAAACGTCTAATGGAAACAGTCAACAAGCTTGTTGTCACATTTGCCTAAGGCTACTTTCACATTAGCGTTTTTAAATTCCGGTATTGAGTTCCGTCATAGGGGCTCAATACCGGAATAAAGCGCTTCAGTTTTGTCCCCATTCATTGTCAATGGGGACAAAACTGAACTGAAGACAACGGAGGCTCCTGAAAGCATTCCGTTCCGTCTTCAGACCGGAGAACAAACCGCAGCATGCTGCGGTTTGCTCTCCGGTCCAGGCATCCGCACCAAGACGGATCCGGAATGACCCCCAATGCAAGTCAATGGGAATGGATCCGTTTGGTGTGGACACACCAGTAATCCGGATATGTCCTCCATTGATTTCCAATGGGGGGTCATTCCGGATCCGTCTTACATACATAGATACATACAAACATACATACATACTCACATACTCCAGGGACGCCGGCAGAACGTCTTCACGCGCCTCCTGCGCGCAGCTATGACATTTCCCCACTGCGCCCAGCAGAGGGCGCTGTGGGGAATCGTCATCACTGCGCGCAGGAGGCGCGTGAAGACGTTCTGCCGGCGTCCCTGGAGTATGTATGTATGTCTGTATGTTTGTATGTATGTATGTATGTCTGTATGTATGTATCTATGTATGTATGTATGTATCTGTCTATGTATGTATGTTTGTCTGTATGTCTGTGTCTTGTTTCAATGTGTGTCATGTGTGGGGCCAGAGCGCTGCTCCGGCTCCACACATGTATAGCATTAGCACGGATCCGTTGGCACCCTTTAGGTGCCGGATCCGTGCTAACGCTAGTGTGAAAGTAGCCTAACAGGTTATCCTATAACAATACAATGCTTGGTGTGCGGCAGCCAAAATATTTACTGCTTTTCTCGTAGCAATTTGCATTAACTCTAGATTCCTATAAAAAGTGATCAGATAAATTGCAATTAATGGCAAAGTACTTTTTCCGTGAAAATTAACCTAAATCACAAAACCATTTCCAGAGCATTTCAGCCACAATGTGACCTGATAATATTTCCTTGATCTTCTCCTTAGCTCAGGAGAAAGTGTTAACAAGGACGAGTATGTAGATAGTGACTCCACCAGCAGAATAGTGAGTGCAGCTCTGGAGTATAATACAGGATGTAACTCAGGATCAGTACAGGATAAGTAATGTATGTACACAGTGACTCCACCAGCAGAATAGTGAGTGCAGCTCTGGAGTATAATACAAAATGTAACTCAGGATCAGTACAGGATAAGTAATGTATGTACACAGTGACTCCACTAGGAGAATAGTGAGTGCAGCTCTGGAGTATAATACAGGATGGAACTCAGGATCAGTACAGGATAAGTAATGTATGTACATAGTGACTGCACCAGCAGAATAGTGAGTGCAGCTCTGGAGTGTGTTAGGATAATGATTCCAGGATGAAACTAGAAGTATGATTAAATGTTTTAATCTCTATGAATGCAGTTTATATAAGATGAGATAACTTTAGCCCGATGACTCTGAATGCCCAGGGCATATTCAATCCTGGTCACACCCCACCAGCAGCCAATTGCACTCAGGACTGGAAGCCTTTGTAGCAGCCATCAGATAATAACCTGCGCTCGTGAGGTGCCAGTCGGGTAATTGCACCTTTCAGACCGTCCAGTACCTGCCAGCAAACACTAAGCCGAGCCCTGGAGCTAATCAACCTGGGAGACTGGGCGAGGTGGACTGTCCCTGTAAGGACTGATACCATCAGGGAGACGGAGGGAAGCTCTTCTACTATTCTCATCCAAGTGGACGGTTGGTCTCAAAGACTACGGGTCTAACTGGTTTTCCAGATAATCAGCCCTTATTAGATCGCTAACAAACAGATCCACCATGTTGGGATCCGGTACAAAAATGTCAGTGATCTAATTCATAGGCAAAAGGAATACATAGGAGGGCGCGAATATTTATGCAAAAGCCTGGAGAGGCCAAACAATTTTGTTACAACTTATTGTTCCCCCGGATTAAACAGAGGTTTCAATTGTCTCAGGGCACGTGATCGAATTCTTGGCACGTTCACTTCCTTGTCTGGGTGCTCGCCAGATGAGTGGGAGTACCAGGTTATCGGGTGCTTACACTTAGGGAACTTTTTCATTCACCCAAAAAAAAAAAAGTTCTTACGTGCAAACTACGTTCTCCGATCACATTTCCTGCACCAGTGGAGTCTACAATCCAAACTTCATGCAAAGGAATCGGGTCAGTGACTGCAAAGTGTTCATGTGAACCGGCACCAAACAATATGGCTGCCGTATGGCACTCGGGGGTTATGTTCCTGGGTGGACGCTGTCATACTGGCCTCTTAAAGGGGCAGTTTCACCATGACTAACACAGAATATATCGATTTACTTAGGGTACCTGACCCCATACGAAATATTTCACAACGCCAAAATCTGCACTATAAATTGACACTTTTTTAAAAATATTTTTCTGCAAGAAATTAGTAAAATTCCATGTACTTTGCTGCTACTGAGGATTTTGCGGCAGGAAACCCTCATCATCTTGGTCATGCAGGAGTCTATAACTGCAGTGGATTTCCGCCGCAGACGTGGAAGAGATTCTGCAGACAGATTTATTGCATTTCTTTTCCATCTTGGATTGGCTGCAGAATTCGCCTTACGCATCGCAAAGGGCGACCTCTGCAACGTAAATCAGCACGCTGAGCAGGCACATTTTTGCAATGCATGCAGGAGCTCTGCTAAACTCTCATCCACTTTAGGCCCCTTTCACGCGAGCGTGATTTCCGCGCTGGTGCGATGCGTGACGTGAACGCTGAATCCTGACCCATTCATTTCAATGGGTCTGTGTACATGAGCGTTTTTTTTTTTTTTTCACGCATCAGTTCTGCGTTCAGCATGTTCTATATTCTGTGTTTTCACGCAGCCCTGGCCCCATAGAAGCGAATGGGGCTTCAGTGAAAAATACATTGTATCAAGAAGCAAGTGCGGGTACAATGCGTTCTTCACTGATGGTCGCTAAGAGATGTTGTTTGTAAACCTTCAGTTTTTTATCACGGGCGTGAAAAACGCATCAAAACGCATTGCACCCGCGCGGAAAAAACTGAACGTAATCGCAGACAAAACTGACTGAACTCGCTTGCAAAATGGTGCGAGTTTTCCTGAACGCATCCGGAGCTAATCCGTATTATTCGTAAGACGCCTTACTGCAAACCCTGCGTATCTCCTGCGCTCAAATCTGACGCAGAAAGGCCGCGGCGAGCACGTGCTGCTTGGTGACATGTAAGGCGTGATCGCCAGACTAGTATGAGGCCTCATCTAATTTCCGTTTTTCACTGATGTATGCTGTCCGCATTTTCCACGGACAGCACGCGCACCCATTGATTTTAATGTATCTGTTCACATTTCAGTATTTTTTTTAAATTAAAAAAAAAAAAAAAAAAAATCACGGGGACATGCACTACTTTGATCCGTGATGCGGACCAAGCACGCCCATTGAAGTCTATGGGTCCATGAAAAATCACTGACACACATCCGTGTTGCATCCGTTTTTCACTGAAGACTGATAGGAGATTCTTTGGAAATTAATTTTCAGCTGAGCAACGTCAGCGAATTACGGATGACACACGGATGGTAAAAACGGACCAACCACGGATCCTTCACGGATGAAGCACGTATGCTTTTTTTCACGGACGTTTTACAGACACGGAAATGTGGACGAGGCCTGAAGCAGGACCTGCAGGAGACATCACCCTCCATGCTCAGAAACTAGTAAAGGGCTTCCTTTTAGGAGGAGGAGAGGATGCGCTTTTTTTTTGGGCAGGGGGGGAAACTTGGGGCCGTCTGGTCGCCCACTGGGTGATGGGTTTCCAAGCGCGACACGGACCTGCTTGCTCATGCAAAGCCTCAGCTGGTGGTGCGGAGAATGCAGAGTGTTAACAAATGCGGAGTCTTGTATAGCGGCCAATAACAATGTCGTGTGCATTCCCGAGTCGCCTCTTCTGCCCCCACAAGCCGCCCGGCTCCCACCATTATCCCCCATTCAGCCCTGAAACGTATACGTTTTCCCCTCGTCACACACAAGTGAGAGCTCCGGAGCCGCACAATGGCTCCCCGGCTCTTTCACAGGAACAAAGCATTCTTTCATTGGGACGGCGCGCCTATTAAACGCAACCTAATAAAGTGCACAACATCCAATGGGGGGGCGGGGTATTCAGTGCAAACCGGCTCATGGTGTCTACTGACGGGGGAGGAGGGGGCTACGGCGGAAACGGTGCAACTTTTTATAATTCATCTTCTTGGAAAAAATGCAAGTCCTTGGGTCTTCCAATGGAGTGGTTATATCTGTTCACGGGAAAGCTGGGTGACGACCCTCCTTTGCCCAGACGGCATATCTGTCTTCCTTTGCAGCGATACATACCACTGCGCCACACGGATGCATTAGGCGGTGCAAATAGTGGGCATCGGTGATTTTCTGCCAGTTGCATAAGTATTCACACCCCGAATGTTATTACTTAGGCTTCATTCACACGTCCGTATTTTTGTTTTCCAGATTTTCGGTCCGTTTTTGGCGGATGCGTGTGTCCGCAAAAACCTTCCGTATTTTTACCAATTGTAAATCTGCATCCGTTCCGTTTTTCCGCAAAAAAAAAAAGGAAAAAGGAATATATTAATAGGAAAATATTAAAATCTCAGTGAAATCCCATGTATAACCTGACCAATAACCTGCAAAGTAAAGAATGTGAGGGCGTGAATATTTATGCAAGCGACTGCTACACATCTAAAACCCCTTTACAGGCGAGATCTAACTTAATGATTAAACAGGGGCCACAATGTGATCGGCAGCTGACCGTGGCTCAGGTCTAAGCGCGGCCCCGGGCTCTGATGTGGTCGCCATTCACCGTGATTGCGAGGCGAGCCCTTTAATCATTGTGCAAAACCAAAAACCGGTCTCTACTACAAAAGCGGTGAGAACAAGCAGACCCCCCACCCTCCCCCCAGCGAGGACGAGGAAGAAAACACACCCGGCCCGGGATCAGGTATAATTAGGAGTGATGGAAACCTACGCCATGATGACAACACATCTGGAGGACATTTGTCTGGAGAATGCGCTGTCGGCCATGTTGAGCGCGGCTTATGGGACGCATTACGTGACTGGTCGAGATATGTTTACCCCTGAGAGGGGCTCTGCTAGTACAGAGGGGAAGCCATGTAGGCATATAAAAACATATATATATATATATTCTTAAACTTCTACTCCCTGTAGACAGAGCAGAGTCTGCTGAGAAGCAACAAGGAAATTGCAGATATACGGGGGAACTCCACCTCACTGCTGTCATTACAGGGCATCTGTCAGCAGTTTTGTCCCTATGACACCGGCTGACCTGTTACATGTGCACTTGGCAGCTGAAGACATCTGTGTTGGTCCCATGTTCATATGTGCCCGCATTGCTGAGAAAAATGAAGTTTTACTATATGCAAATGAGCCTCTAGGAGCAACGGGGGCGTTACCATTACACCTAGAGCCTCAGCGATCTCTGCACTTTGACAGGACCAGGAGTGATGATGTTTACACTTCCTGGCTCCATCAAAGTGCAGAGTTGTCGAGAGAGCAGAGCCTCTAGGTGTAATGGTAACGCCCCCGTTGCTCCTAGAGGCTCATTTGCATATAATAAAACATCATTTTTCTCAGCAATGCGGGTATATAGGAACATGGGACCAACACAGATGTCTTCAGCTCCCAAGTGCACATGTAACAGATCAGCCAGTGTCATAGGGACAAAACTGCTGACAGATGCCCTTTAACATACCTCATGTCTGTAGGGCTAGCTTGAACATATTTAAAGGGAACTCCACCTTTATTTCTTGCATGTCGCCTTTGACATATCACATGTCTATAGGGATATCCCGAACGCTGCATATTTAAAGGTGAACTCCACTTTTATTTCTCACATGCCGCCACTAACATACCCAGTTTTTATCATTAAAGGAGAACTCCGCCTTTATTTCTGGCATGCCGCCATTAAAGGGGTCCTCTCACTTCAGTAAGTTGCATTTATCATGTAGAGAAAGTTAATACAAGGCACTTACTAATGTATTGTGATTCTCCATATTGCTTCCTTTGCTGGCTGGATTCATTTTTCCATCACATTATATACACTGCTAGTTTCCATAGTTACGACCAACTTGTAATTCATCAGTGGTGGTTGTGCTTGCTCACTATAGGAAAAAGGACCGGCCTATGTGCCATGGTCCCGGCCACCAGAGAGGCCGTTATTTTTTTTCTATAGTGTACAAGCACGACCACCACTGATGGATTGCAGGGTGGTCTGTAACCATGGAAACGAGCAGTGTATAATGTGATGGAAAAATGAATCCAGCCAGCAAAGGAAGCAATATGGAGAATGACAATACATTAGTAAGTGCCTTGTAGTAACTTTCTCTACATGATAAATGCCACTCGCTGAAGTGAGAGGACCCCTTTAACCTACTGCATGTCTATAGGGCTTGACCACATTTTGCATCGTTATTGCAGAACTCCACCTTTATTTCTGGCTAATGTACCCCGCATCCACAGGGCTAACTCAAACTTTGTATATCTAAAAGGGAACACCGTCTTTATTCCTGGAATGCCATCATAAACGTACCTCATGTCTATGTGCTAGCTTGAACTTTGCATATTTAAAGGGGACTCCACCTTTATTTCTTGCATGCCTCATGTTTACAGGGCTAGCCTAGATATTGCATAATTAAAGGGCGGCTTTTGTTTCCCTGGAGATAAGCGGCACCATTGGGGCATGCAGCCGCTTACCCCTTTTTTTAATTTGCGGGATATTAATACACGTTTATTTTACCGCAGGTTACGAACCGGACCCCGGCAATCGTTCCAAGCGTTCGGCTGATCCGGTTTTCGTCACCTTATCAGTCTGGTGTGACTGTGACACATTTGGATTTTGGGGGCTGGTAATCCCCCTGACGAGCCAGGATTTCTGAGCGGAGAAGGGAGCGAAGGAGGACAGATAATTACCCGCCAATCCACCTTGCCGCAGCGGCGCTGGCGCAACTTTTATCTACACAGGACAGCTGCACGCCGGCGTTTGAAGTGAAAATGTCACTCTCGGCTAATGCAGCCCGGCTTACATCACTAATGATGGCTCCCGCTTTGAAGACAGGGCTCAAAGCCTAATTAAAAATTCTAATTCCGTCTCCTCAGCGTCGCTCGTTTGAACTGACTTTCCAGTTGGAGCCCATTCAAAAAAATACATACATATAGAATTTTATTTTTCAAAAAAATCTTTTTCGTGGCATGAAACATAAAAATGTCCGAGCGGACTGAGAAAAAAAAAAAAAAAATGGCCGACAGTCTTTTGCTTTCACAGAGTCCCTCCGGAGGGTGTTGTGTTTGGAGCGCGCCCAGCAGACGATCGTGCTGCACACATGAGGACTCCGGAGCAGGAATCGCACTGGATTATTAATAGGATGCCGACTATCTGCACAAGAAACAGCCCCCGGCCGGGCACAATCGCTGGCATATCGGCCGGTAGGAAATACCGCACCGTGGTCTGCAATGATGGGAGGCTGTTTTTTTTTTTTGTTTTGTTGGGAGGGGGCATCATTTATAGACAGTTCTTGAAGTTTCCAAATACAAAAACGGATACATATGTAGATACAATGCCAAATAATACTGCCAAACAATGCTAAGACTATGCTAACACTCAGTTCCAATTAATGCTGCCATATACTTTTTAACTAATACCTTCATACAGTATCCAAATAATGTCTAAATACCGCCATACAGTATCCAAATAATTCTGCCATATGTCTACGTACCGCCATAGAGAATCCAAATAATGCGCCATATAATGTCCGCAATACAGTAAGCTAATACTGTCATATACTCCCTACAATCTATCATACAGTATTGAATACTGTCACACACTATCCAAATAATACCCCCATATACTCTCCAAATACCACCATACAGTATCCAAATAATATTGCCATACACTCTTTAAATACCGGAATACAGTATCCAAATAATGCTGCCATATACTGTTTAAATAACACCGCAATACAGTAAGTTATACTGCCATACACTGCCTAAATACTATCATACAGTATTGAAAAACTACTGCCATATACTGTCCAAATAACACCACCATATACTTTAAATACCGCCATGCAGTATCCAAATAATGCCATATACTCTCTAAATACTGCCATATAGTATCCAAATATTACGGTCATATTCTCCATATAATACCGCCATACAGTATCCAAATACTGTTGCCATATACTCCTAAATAATACTGCCACACAGTATCCAATACAGCCATATACTCTCTAAATACCGCCACACAGTATCCAATACTGCCATATACTCTCTAAATACCGCCACACAGCATCCAAATAATACTGCCATATAGAGCCCACACAAAATCCCTATTTAATGGCCAAAAAATAAAACTGCCATTCAGCGTCCAGAGAATACCATCATACAGTGCCTAAATGGCGAGTCCTTGGTGGTCTAGGGCAGCAAAGGGGCTTAAGGGAGCTGCAGGTGATAAGCACCTGCTTGTTGGGGGTCCGAGCCCTCCCATCCTCGGCACTGTACGAATAAGTGGTGGTCGATGGTGTGCGCCGCTGCTCCATTCAATGTCCCCCCTCCCCCCATTATTATATTAGGTGAGTACTTACTGCAGCACTGTATAACTGCCTGCAGGGTTTTACGCGCTTTAAGTGTAATATAAACATTACGAGACGCCCCTAATCTCCGGATCTACTCGTATGTTCAGTTCATCCGCTCCATTTCCACAGCCATTGTCAGCGTCATTTACATAAAACCAAACCAGTGCCGTCCCTGCAAACTGGTGCTCTCAGCTCCAAACTGGTGAGTCTGATGGCGGCCCCCACAGCAGCGCGTGACGTGGTCCCTTTAACGTGGCCCCATGCTGTGAAATCCTCTCTTGGGTCGGTTTCCACCATTCCATTAGGATTCCCTCATCTGTGCTGGCTTGCTGTCAGTGAATGGTAACCTTCTTGTCTCCATCCAGAAGCTGAGAGGACCAGACGTGTCAGCAGCTCAGATCTCTCTCCTGGCTGGAGGACTTGTAAGGCTTCATTCACACTTCCGTATCTTTTAATCCACATCCGTAACGCAAATTTGCGGAACGGAATGCCTACCCATTCATTTCAATGGCTCTGCTAAAAATGCGGACAGCACACAGAGTGTTGTTCCGTTCCGTTATGCGGATCCGCAAATAAGATAGAGCTTGTCCTACTTTTGTCCGCATATGCGGTCCGTGGTCCCATTATAGTCAATGGGTCCGCAAAAACTGCGGATGATATGCGGAATGCATCAATATGTCATCCGCATATCATCCGCAATTGCGGATCCGTTTCCAGGAAATAGAAAGAAATACCCGACCAACATATATTCCTCCTTCCTTTTTTTTTTTTTGCGGAAAAACAGAACGGATGCGGATGTACAATTGGTAAAAACGGAAGGTTTTTGCGGAAACACGGATCCGCAAAAAAACGGACCGAAAAACTGGAAAATAAAAATACGGACGTGTGAATGGAGCCTAACAATGTATCAGTGCAGGTAAAATGTATCAACCTGGAGTCCAGATGGTTGTGCTCACAGAGCGCCATCTAAACTGGATGAGGCCCCATTCACACGTCCGTATTTTGCATCCGCATCCTCTCCGCATCCGTTTCCGCATTTGCGGACAATTATGCGGATAGTATGCGGATCCATTCATTTCAATGGGTCCTGAAAAAATGCGGACATTGCACCGTATGTTGTCCGCATCCGTTTCTACGTTCCGTTCCGTTTTGCAGATCCGCAATCAGAAATCCTCCTGTCCTACTTTTCCTCCTGTTTTGCGGTCCGTAGCCCAATACAAGTCTATGGGACGTCCGTAAATGCGGAAGACATGCGGAAAGCCATCCGCATGTCATCCGTATTTGCGGATTCCGTTCCAGGAGGGGTGAAAAAAAAAAAAGATGTTATTCATCCTTACGTTTTTATGCGGATCCGTAAAAAACGGATGACATATGGATACATCCTTTCCGTTTTTTACTGAAAGACGGAACGGATCTCCTGGAAAAACTGAGTTTTTTGCGGAACAACGGATCCGCAAAAACTGACCATTTTCCAGGATGTGCACACATATGGACGTGTGAATGGAGCCTGAAACAGTAACAAACCCCAAGCTGTGAGAAGTATTGGGTCGTTTCACAGCCTTGAGAGGTCACAAAATCCGCAACACGTGACCGCGACCCAGAAACGCAGCCCAAAAATATCCAAACTGTTGAGACTTTTCCATTGACCAATGATGGGTCCAAATCAGATCACAGACTGTATCCCAACGAGCTGACAATGCACACACTAAATATTTACAAACACGTAACTGTTACATTGTATCAGCCTCACATTACAAAGTATCCAGAACATTCCAAATATAGAAAAGGGACGGTTTCACACTTCTACCCCCCATGCACCTTATACCGCAGAGTTCAGGACGAGGTGGGGAGGGGGGAATATTTTTGTTTGCTGGACAAAGGCAGATCGCAGGGGGGTGGTCAGCACAAGGAGGGCGTGAAGAGGCAGAAAAGCTGACCACTTTCAAAGATAAAAGGCCATTTGGGGGCGACACCCTGCTGGCTGCATAGAAATGCAAGTCTGCTAATCTCCAAAGCCTTTAAAACTTCATTGACTTCGTTTTTCTACACAGTCCCTTTCATATTATGCTGTGAGTAAATAAGATATAATGGTGATGACGGTGAGGATAGGGGCGACGTACCGCCATTAGGCGCTGATATTATGTCATACAATGCAGGCTGATTACAACACATTTACATAATGTCACCAGCAGTTGTGCATTTCTATAGATCTTTCCATCTCTTTTGGAAAGACTTGTGGAAATGTGCACTCTAGCTCGCTGATATCCGTCATCTACATCTCTATTCATGTGACAGATATTAGATATATTCAGAGAGAGATAAGATACATAGAGAGTAAGATATGACACAGAAACCGAGAGGAGAGATACAACATCCAGAGAGATAGGAGAGAGTGGGGATTGAGAGGGGCAAGAAGATTCAGAGAGAGAGAGAGAGAGAGAGAGAGAGAGAGAGAGAGAAGAGAGAGAGAGAGGAGGGCAAGAAGATTCAGAAGAGAGAGAGAGAGAGAGAGAGAGGAGGCAAGAAGATCAGAGAGAGAGAGAGAGAGAGAGAGAGAGAGAGAGGAGGGCAAGAAGATTCAGAGAGAGAGAGAGAGAGAGAGAGAGGGAGGGCAAGAAGATTCAGGAGAGAGAGAGGAGGGCAAGAAGATTCAGAGAGAGAGAGGGCGCAAGAAGATTGAGAGAGAGGAGGCAAGAAGATTCAGAGAGAGAGAGAGAGCGCAAGAAGATTCAGAGAGAGAGAGGCCAAGAAGATTCAGAGAGAGAGAGGCAAGAAGATTCAGAGAGAGGAGGGCAAGAGAAAGATCAGAGAGAGAGAGAGAGAGAGAGGAGAGAGGAGGGCAAGAAGATTCAGAGAGGAGAGAGAGAGAGAGAGGAGGGCAAGAAGATTCAGAGAGAGAGGCGCAAGAAGATTGGAGAGAGAGAGGCAAGAAGATTCAGAGAGAGGAGAGGAGCAAGAAGATTCAGAGAGAGAGAGGCAGAAGATTCAGAGAGAGGAGAGATTCAGAGAAGAGGGCAAGAAGATTCAGAGAGAGAGGAGCAAGAAGATTCAGAGAGAGAGGAGGGCAAGAGATTCAGAGAGAGAGAGGGCAGAAGATTCAGAGAGAGAGAGAGAGGAGGGCAAGAAGATTCAGAGAGAGAAGAGAGAGAGAGAGAGAAGAAGATTCAGAGAGAGAGAGGCGCAAGAAGATTCAGAGAGAGAGAGCGCAGAAGATTCAGAGAGAGAGAGCGCAAGAAGATCAGAGAGAGAGAGAGAAGATTCAGAGAGAGAGAGGCGCAAGAAGATTCAGAGAGAGAGAGGCAAGAAGATTCAGAGAGAGAGATTCAGAAGAGAGAGGCAAGAAGATTCAGAAGAAGAGAGAGAGAGAGGCAAGAAGATTCAGAGAGAGAGAAGAAGAGAGAGAAGAAGATTGAGAGAGAGAGCAAGAGATTGAGAGAGAGAGGCAAGAAGATTGAGAGAGAGAGGCAAGAAGATTGAGAGAGAGAGGGCAAGAAGATTGAGAGAGAGAGGCAAGAAGATTGAGAGAGAGGCAAGAAGATGAGAGAGAAGAGGCAAGAAGATTGAGAGAGAGAGGCAGAGAATAGAGAGAGAGAGGCAAGAAGATTGAGAGAGAGAGGCAAAGAGATTGAGAGAGAGAGGCAAGAAGAGAAGAGGAGAAGATTGAGAGAGATAGATACATAGAGAGTAAGATATGACACAGAAACCGAGAGGAGAGATACAACATCCAGAGAGATAGGAGAGAGTGGGGATTGAGAGAGGCAAGTAGATTCAGAGAGAGAGACGGGAAAGTAGATTCAGAGAGAGAGACGGGAAAGTAGATTCAGAGAGAGAGACGGGAAAGTAGATCCAGAGAGAGAGACGGGAAAGTAGATCAAGAGAGAGACGGGAGAGATCAGAGAGAGAGACGGGAAGAGATTAAGAAGAGAAAGTAGATGACGGGAAGTAGATTAGAGAGAGAGAACGGGAAAGTAGAGAGAGAGACGGGAAGTAGATTCAGAGAGAGAGACGGGAAAGTAGATTCAGAGAGTAGAGAGAGAGAACAGTAGATTCAGAGAGAGAGACGGGGAAAGAGAGAGAGAGAGAGAGAGAGAAGAGAGTAGAAGAGAAGAGAAAAGTAGATTCAGAGAGAGAGACGGGAAAGTAGATTCAGAGAGAGAGACGGGAAGAGATTCAGAGAGAGAGACGGGAAAGTAGATTCAGAGGAGAGACGGGAAAGTAGATTCAGAGAGAGACGGGAAGATTAGAGAGAGAGAGAGAGGAGAGAGACGGGAAAGTAGATTTCAGAGAGAGAGACAGGGGAAAGTAGATTCAGAGAGAGAGAGGGGCAAGTAGATTCAGAGAGAGAGAGAGAGGGAGAGCAAGAGGAGACAGCAAGTAGATTCAGAGAGAGAGAGAGACAGGGGCAGTAGATTCAGAGAGAGAGAGAGACAGGGGCAAGTAGATTCAGAGAGAGAGAGAGAGAGACAGAGGGGCAAGTAGATTGGGCAAGAGAGAGAGAGAGACAGGGGCAAGTAGATTCAGAGAGAGAGAGAGACAGGGGCAAGTAGATTCAGAGCAGAGAGAGAGACAGGGGCAAGTAGATCAGAGAGAGAGAAGACAGGGGCAAGTAGATTCAGAGAGAGAGAGAGACAGGGGCAAGTAGATTCAGAGAGAGAGAGAGACAGGGGAAGTAGATTCAGAGAGAGAGAGAGACAGGGGCAAGTAGATTCAGAGAGAGAGAGAGAGGGGCAAGTAGATTCAAGAGAGAGAGAGACAGGGGCAGTAGATTCAGAGAGAGAGAGAGACAGGGGCAAGTAGATTAGAGAGAAGAGAGCAGGGCAAGTAGATTCAGAGAGAGAGAGACAGGGGCAAGTAGATTCAGAGAGAGAGAGCAGGGGCAAGTAGATTTCAGAGAGAGAGAGACAGGGGCAAGAGATTGAGAGAGAGAGAGGGCAAGTAGATTCAGAGAGAGAGAGACAGGGGCAAGTAGATTCAGAGAGAGAGACAGGGAGTCAAGAGAGAGACAGGGGAGAGATCAGAGAAAGAGAGACGGGCAAGTAGATTCAGAGAGAGAGACAGGGGCAAAGTAGATTCAGAGAGAGAGAGAGACAGGGGCAAGTAGATTCAGAGAGAGAGAGACAGGGGCAAGTAGATTCAGAGAGAGAGAGACCGGGGCAAGTAGATTCAGAGAGAGAGAGAGACAGGGGCAAGTAGATTCAGAGAGAGAGAGACAGGGGCAAGTAGATTCAGAGAGAGAGAGACACCGGGGCAAGTAGATTCAGAGAGAGAGAGACAGAGGGGCAAGTAGATTCGAGAGAGAGACAGGGGCAAGTAGATTCAGAGAGAGAGAGAGAGGGGCAAGTAGATTCAGAGAGAGAGAGACAGGGGCAAGTAGATTCAGAGAGAGAGAAAGGCAAGATCCAGAAGAGAAGAGAGAGAAGATCCAGAGAGAGAAAACCGCTACGAGATACCAGATACATATAGAAATATGATGTACAAGATACAGATAACTGAGGCAGGTAGAGAGTGAGATACCAAATATAGAGACAGATGGATGAGATACATAGAAAGCTGAGATACACTGCAGGATGAGGTAGATGACAGATGTGTCTGATACAAGTCTCTATAGGACCACCGAGGTGACGGAGCTGATAACAGGTGACGGGCAGATATGCGTCTGACATCTACTGATCCCCCTGGCGGTCTGTAACCAGTAAAGCTGACGGACTCCCCCCCTCTCCCCCCCCCCCGGGGTGGGCTTCAGGTGAAGCATCCTGGCCGTGCACTTTCCTGACTTCCCCTAAAGCAAGTTCTGGACTATCAGATGGATTCCGGCTCCGCGTCCCCAGGAACTCAAGACATCAGATAAAAATCAGACACAGATTCAGAACGTGCAATAAATGGCGCAAAAAGAGCAAAAGGTTTCATTTTCACAGTCAGGGTAGCAATCAGGAACTACCCATCTGTATTCAAGATGGCGGCGGAGGAGCCAGTACCAAACCTCTAGCTACCGGCCTGATAAACAACAGGGATAATACGTGTAACACACGCGTGTCCTCCAGTGATTGGCGCAGCACGGATACATATACATCTAGACACACAAGACCTATATAAAAGTAAGCGGCGGCTGCAGAACCCGCGGCCTAGACCGTAAAACCCAAGGTTATTTCTTGGCTGCCGCGCGCTCCATTGATCTTCCAATCTCTTTCACTTCCCTCCGTATCCGCCTCGTGCGATGTGTTACAGATAACGTGTAATATGGAGCAGACGGGGGAAAAGAAACAGAATATTTCATCAGGTCAGACAAGCGCCGAGTAACCTGGATCCGGAGATGAATGCTAAGCCGGGGACGCGTGTGGGGGAGGGGGAGGCGCGCAGCTTTTATTTTTGCCCTTTTCTTCCAAATAATATCAGACATAGGAAAAGTAGAAACGCCGAAATCACAGAGAACTGATGTACAGGAGGCTTTGCACGAGCACAAAAACGTAATGTGAACAGCCCCCAAACACTGACCAGAACATCAGGTACTGCAGGGATCTGTCACTACAACTCTCAGCATGCACCGATACTCAGAACCCGTGCAACAACATCCATCATGGCCCCAATACCCACAACATATGGCTTTCTGGCTTTACAGCTGTCACTACAACTCCCAGCATGCCCACATCCGGCTCTGCAGCTGCTGTATCACAACTCCTAGCATGCTCAGGCAACCCTAACCTATGGTTCTCTGGCTGCTGTATGACAACCCTCAGCATGTCTGACAAACCACAATACAGCAGCTAGAGGGCCACAGGTTACGGATGTCTGGGCATGCTGGGAGTTGTAGTGATGAAGGAGCTGGCGAGACCCAGGTCATAGCTTTTGGTATACTGGGAGTTGATGTGACATGGCCATCACAACCTGTGGCTCGTCAGCTGCTGTGTCACTACGACTCCCAGCATGCTCACTGTAATCTAGATTTTACCGGTTGCTGCATGACTACAACTCCCAGCATTCCTGGGCAACCTAGAAATCTGGAAAGGCGCAGAAGTGATAATGAGCGCGGATATAACTGGCAGCGCAAAAAATCCGATATCCACATCAAGAAGGAACAAGTTCTGGAAAACCTTCCGATATTACATACAGGACGTAGACAGTGATCCGCAAGATGTTCTGCAGCAGCTGCATCATAGGGCGCTCACAACATTAGAGTCCGGCTAACTGAAGCGACCAAAATCCCAGGCATCACAAGGGTTAATAACACCAACCAATAAAAATCCACAATCCGCTCATGTGACCAGTGCAATAAATCAGTGATATTTCATATCTATGGGGGTCATTCACAAAAGCAGCCCCCCCCCTCCCCCGGCCAATCATGTGACGTAAGACGATCACTGCGTCTATGGAACGGAAATGATCGGACTGATTTCCGCGGCTCATTAACTCACACAGAATATTCCCATCAGGTTGCCATGTATATCGCCATTTGACGACCGTCACCCAAAGCCGCGTCACACTGCAACTTTAGGATACCTGCACAAGGGTGATCTCGCAGAAAATCCATTCAAATTTCTGTGGGTTTCTGCACCCAAACCGCAAAGTCTAATAGCGCTATTTGGATTTGCCGCGTTGTGTTCGATGGTCGTCCGATCTCATACAATCTGACGGTATGTGCAAAGCTGCAGGGAAAAAATGTGCACAGGTAGCCTGAACGTGACGGTCGTACTGAGTGGCGTGACAACAATCGTAAGGATAAAACAAAACAAAGCCGCCGCCGCCTTGTGTTGTCAGATTTGCAAATACACAATGTGCAAAGATCACAATGAACCAGCAGCCGTGGGAGAAAGATCTCAGCCGCCAGAGTCCGACCGTTCCGGTGTCACAGACGCAGCGATCATTGTGACGAGGATCAGACAGAAAATCATGGCAGATATGGGGGAGCCTGTAAATAAGCCCCCCCCAAACTTACAACAGAAGATACAATGTATCAATAACAGCAGGTGAATAAAACATTGTATCCGTGTTATAGACGGAAGCTAAACAGTGCCCCCCCACAAATACCCTGTGCCCCTCTGTAGACATACCCCCCCCACCCACAAATACCTCTGTAGACTGTTGCCCCTCTGTAGACATGCCCCCCCACAAATACCCTGTGCCCCTCTGTAGACATGCCCCCCACACCCTGTGCCCCAATACCCTGTGTACGCCTCCATAACATGCCCCCTCTATGCACCCTGTGCCCCTCTGTAGACATGCCCCTCTATGCACCCTGTGTGCCCCTCTGTAGACATGCCCCTCTATGCACCCTGTGCCCCTCTGTAGACATGCCCCTCTCAATACCCTGTGCCCCTCTGTAGACATGCCCCCCACAAATACCCTGTGCCCCTCTGTAGTGCCCCCCACTGCCCCTTGTAGACATGCCCCCCACAAATACCCTGTGCCCCTCTGTAGACATGCCCCCCACAAATACCCTGTGCCCCTCTGTAGACATGCCCCCACAAATACCCTGTGCCCCTCTGTAGACATGCCCCCCACAAATACCCTGTGCCCCTCTGTAGACATGCCCCCCCACAAATACCCTGTGCCCCTCTGTAGACATGCCCCCTCTATGCACCCTGTGCCCCTCTGTAGACATGCCCCTCTATGCACCCTGTGCCCCTCTGTAGACATGCCCCCTCTATGCACCCTGTGCCCCTCTGTAGACATGCCCCCCTCTATGCACCCTGTGCCCCTCTGTAGACATGCCCCCTCTATGCACCCTGTGCCCCTCTGTAGACATGCCCCCTCTATGCACCCTGTGCCCCTCTGTAGACATGCCCCCTCTATGCACCCTGTGCCCCTCTGTAGACATGCCCCTCTATGCACCTCTGTGGCCCTCTGTAGACATGCCCCCTCCCTCCATACTGCCTGCAGTGCACCCACATTTATAACCCATGGCCCTATCCCCAGATAAACTCTGTCGGGGCTGGTCACAAATACCCCCATACACACACTGTGCCCCCCATTTATATCCTGCACCCCATATACAGCTGGTAAGCGAGTGCCCCACCACATCCACTCTAAGCCTGCAGCCAAATACTTCTGTGACCCCCCCCCCCCCCCATACACACTGCTCCCCTCACCCCTGGTGCCCCCCTCACACTGCTCCCTTCACCCCCATACACACTGTTCCCCCCCTTAATACATACTGCTCCCCTCACCTCCCCCAATACACACTGTTCCCCCCTTAATACATACTGCTCCCCCCTCAACCTGCTTCCCCCCCGGCGCCCCCCTCACCTGCATGGTGCGGACCCCCAGCTCCTCGGCCGCCAGCCTCCTCATGTGAACGGCCAGCAGCTGCGCCTCGTCCAGGATGGAGACGTCGGGCTCCGGCCGGGCAGGTGTCCAGAGCAGGGCGGCCGCAGAGCAGAGGACGAGCAAGCAGCCCCCCGGCCCCATCCTCCGAGCTCCCGGGGCTGCTCCAAAACTTCTCCGCGCTCTCAGCACAAAGTTCCCAGCGGCAGCGGCCGGAGACCGGGGAAGGACATCCGAGCCTCGGCGGCTCTGGGGACCGCGCTCTACAGCGGTGAGTCACAGGCGGGGATCCCGGGAGCCTCGTACGGTCCAGATCTGCCGGAGTCCCGGAGAAAGTGCGAGCCAAGGCGGAGGAGGGGGCGGAGAAATCACGGCCCGACACTGAGGAGGAGGACGAAGCCGGGAGGAAGGCTGCCCCCTGGCGGAGGAACAGGCGACTGCAGCCTGGACATGGAGCGGAGGACGGGGGGAGGAAAAGAAGGGAGTACAGGGGGAAGCAAAAGAGAGGAGTACAGGGGGGAGGAAAAGAGGGGAGTACAGGGGGAGGAAAAGGGTGCACATGGGACAGTAAAGAGTGGGATACAGGTTTGCCAACTGTCCAGAAATTTCTAGACAGTCTGTAAAAAATAGGCGATTTTTTTCTTGTGTCCGTGAAAAAAATAGATATGTCTGTGATTTTTTTGAGGCTGGTTGTACTTGATTAGATTATTTTAGTGGTAATTATCATAATTTTACAGCTTACAGTAAATGCTGGTAATGAGGTGTTATCTGTATATAGAGCTATAGACAAGCAGTAATTATAATCTTTATCATTTATTATGGTTTTCCAATTTGTCCGTAAAAAATATCGGCTGTCCGTGATTTTTGGGCAAGTTGTCCAGAAAAAAGAAAAATTCTGGTTGGCAACCCTGGTGGGATAGGAAAAGAGGGGAGCACGGGGAAGAGGGGAACACGGGGGCGGAGGAAAAGAGGGAGCACGGGGGAAGAGGGGAGTACTGGGGGGAGGAAAGAGGGGAGCATGGGGGGAAGAGGGGAGTACTGGGGGGAGGAGAAAGAGGGGAGCACAGGGACAGTAAAGGGTGCAGGATAATGAGGGGGAGGAAAAGAGGAGTGCAAATAGCATGGTAATAATTAAGGGGTACAGGACCATTAGGGGACACAGGAAGGGGTGGAGAAAAAGAGGGGTGCAGAGCACAGTGAGGGTAGTGAGACTGGCAGCAGTCATACAGGATATAGTAATGGTAACAGTAAAGAGGGGTGCAGGAGGGCCAGGTAATAGGGGGGCAGAGTTGAGGTATAGAGGGGTACATGCTGGCACAGGCAGCAATGGTAATGAGGGGGTACAGGGCACAGTGATGGTAATAAGGGGGTACAGGGTACAGGGCACCATGATGGTAATAAGGGGGTACAGGGCACATGTGATGGTAATGAGGGGTAACGGTAGGGGCCAGGGCACAGGGATAAGGGGGTACAGGGCACAGTGATGGTAAGGACGGTACAGGGGACAGTGATGGTAATTAAGGGGTACAGGGCAACAGTGATGGTAATAAGGGGGGCACAGTGATGTAAATGGGGGTACAGGGCACAGTGATGGAAGGGGGTGAGGGGGTACAGGGGTACAGGGCACGTAATACAGGGGTACAGGGCACAGTGACAGTGATAACAGGGGGTAGGGCACGTGATGGTAAATGGGGGTACAGGGGGGGTACAGGGCAGGGCACAGTGATGGTGAAAGGGGGTACAGGCACAGTGATGGTAATAAGGGGGTACAGGGCACAGTGATGGTAAAATTAAGGGGGTACAGGGCACAGTGATCGGTAATAAAGGGGGTACGGGCACAGTGATGGTAAGGGGGTAACAGGTGGGTAAGGGGGTACAGGGCACAGTGATGGTACAGTGATAATCGGGGGTACAGGGCACAGTGATGGTAATAACGGGGTACAGGCACAGTGATGGTAATAGGGGGTACAGGGGTACAGGCACAGTGATGGTAATAGGGGGGACAGGGCACAGTGATGGTAATTAGGGGGTACAGGGCACAGGGCAGTATAATAAGGGGGTACAGGGCACAGGATGTAATAAGGGAGGTACACAGGGCACAGTGATGGTAATAAGGGGGTACAGGGCACAGTGATGGTGGATAAGGGGGTACAGTGAGGTTCAGAGGGGCAGTAATAAAGTACAAGTGGCCCAGAGGGTCTTGGTGAATGGAGGTACTCACGCTCTATAGTCGCCCCACCTTCTCGCTCCCCCCCACCCCTCTTCTCCATCCTTCCTCATGCAGATTTCCCTGACTTATTTCTCCGCTCACGTATTTTTAATCCTTCCCTTCTTTCTTCTCGCTGTTTGCAGTGAGATCACATTTTACACCTGAACCTCCAGCGTCTCAGTGGAGGATTTCACAGACCTCGCTGTGGAGGACGTCAGGGCGGGTCCTACGTGTACACATAACCGTCTCATGTTCAGGGTGTTTGCATTCCCCACAGTTTACCCATCAGTGCCCATGCCATCTGATGACTACAATCTGTAGTCTTCCAGTGTTGCAGGCCTTTTTGGACGTGGCCCTTAAAATTTCTCTATAGCGGTCTTTTTTTCTGATACAGAGCTCCAAATTCCCTGCATTAACAGAGTAAATTTTTGGAAATGTGGTCTTCTTGTAGCCACCACTAGAGGGAGCTCTAGTTCAATGTATTAACAGTGCAGCAGGCGCCATCTAGTGGTCACTGCAGGCAACCACAGTTCATCTTATTATATTCTGTGTGTACGCAGAGGATTTGGAGCAGTGTGTCAGAGACGTAGCACTATAAGGATTCTATCAGATATCGTATTGGTTTCTGACATTATGATATCAGATGAGATTGGGGAGCTCTGGAGAATTCCTTTAAGAGGAGGCACTTCATTAACATAGGATGGGAGGGGCAGCATGATGATATTGTGGTCCGCCAGTGATGACGTCAGGTGCGGCAGTGTTTTAAGACTCCACGTGTGACAAAGCCGAATTTTCAGGATGTAATGATCCATGATTGGGCTCCAGGCTCAGACATGTCCGATGGAGGGAACGTTTATGCAGCTGCACAGTGAATCTTCTCAAGCAGTAAATATGAGGTCAGATAGACGCTCCTTCCTGACAAGTCACTGTGTAATCTAGAAAAATTATTCTTGCAGGTAAAATCATACAAGTAACTCCTGTGAGCACGAAGAAGCTGCAGAGCTGATAGTCCAGGGGCTGATATAGCTGTCACTAAGACGCCGGGGTTTCAATATTCTCACATCTACCCTTCTCTCCGCTCTCGTCTTTGCCTTTCATTGAATCCATAGAGTACTATGATAAGATTCCCATTCCCTGACGTCACCACTAGGGGGAGCCGAGTGAATACAAGTTTATATAGATGCCATTGGAAGCCATTCATCCATAATGGCGTAATTTGCTCCAAAAAATACTAACCTTACAAATCAAAAGTGGTGATTTCTTTCACCTCATATATCAAAAGGCGCACGCCACTTTTAAATGTGACTTTTTTAAACATAAACTTGATTATTCGCCTATTTCTCTCAATTTGCGACGTGTTAACGCCAATAGCACTAAAATGTGACTTTTTAAAACCAAAATGTGCCATTTCAGCCAAACCCTGCCAGACCGCAACTTTTGAATCATATTTGCAACATTTCCAGTTGATAAATTGCTACTTTGGTCTTACACTGGCAACATTTTTGTTATTGATTTGTTTTGTTTTTTTAAAGTTATTTTACTTACAAAACCCTGTTTAGCTCATTTTTTTTGGCTTCCACTAGGGGGAGCACAGTGCAAAAAGGGTTTGACACCTTCCACTGAGTGCAATGGTAACTTAATTTTCATATACACGGAGCTCCCCCTAGTGGTGACTGCAGGCAGTTTTATTTAAAATTCTCTATTTTTCTGCTTAGATAAAATAAGATTTATCAACAGGCCGTGCACTCTGAGGGTAAGTCTGTTATATAAGGAGATACTGGCGCACCTCTCACGGTGTGCCTCAGTATTAACAGAGCCCTCCAGGTCCAAAAAAATGACCCAGTGCCTGGTGTGAGAGAGATTGTTTCAATGGTCCCGGATGGTTTATCTAATCCTATGGTTGGGTTATGTGCTCATGCTGCTTATCTAAGCTCCAGCAGTACAGCAGAGAAATCAGCCTAGCCTATGAGCTGACAATGGACTCTTTACAGCAGCCAGAAACCGAGATGTCTCTGAGATATCTGATCTCTTGTGGCGACATCTTGTGGCCAGTATCAGCACTGCAGTATGGTATCTTTAGTTACAAAATTGTGATGAAAAATGTTTCCAATTATAAAATTATTTCTTTTACACCAAAAAAATGTGTCTTTTGATACTACGCTTCAATGGCAATGTCCCTTTAAGGAGATTCCCAGATTTTTGGTATTAATGTGGGCACCATGGACATCACATTGCATGACATGAAAGTTAAAACCTAGTTTAAAGAAGGGCTCCAAGGTCACTCTTCTGATCACTGTACTCCATATATGCAGGGACCTGAATCTGATTTTTGCATGCAAACAGCAAACAATCTGAAAAAGCAACTGCAGTGTAAAGTATAGATGAAGAAAAACAGGCCCAGTGAGACAGGAATTGGATTTCTGACCACCATACACCCCAAATGACAGTGCAGACACGCTGGAGTCACTGATCATAGCTGTGTCCTAATGGAGTAGAGGTAAGAAACAGCCAAGACTGAAGACGACGTATAGCAGGTCCCCAGCCAGCTGTAATGAAGCTCTTATATAAATGTAAACATTTCAGCGCGATGATTATAACCACATGACGTGGGTGTTACTGAACATCAAGTCATATAGACTGCAGGCTCCGTGTGTGAATGAAGCTCTGTCTATAGACGACAAGTCACTGTCTACTTCATAGGGAGTGTCTGATGAGTGAGACGTTCGTAGCTGGAGGCCATGATCCTCACAACACTCGATCTGCTATTCCAATCCAGATATTCATCAGAGCGATGTACTTCGCAAGAATCTACAGTATTAAACTCCAGAGCTGCACTCACTATATTTCCTGGTGGAGTCACTATGTATATTACATTTCTTATTCTGTATTGGTCCTGAGTTATATCCTGTATTATACTCCAGAGCTGCACTCACTATTCTGCTGCTGCAGTGACTGTGTACGTACTTTACTTATCCTGTACTGATCCTGAGTTGCATCCTGTATTATACTCCAGAGCTGCACTCACTATTCTGCTGGTGCAGTCACTGTGTACATACATTTTACTTCGCCTGTACTGATCCTGAGTTACATCCTGTATTATACTCCAGAGCTGCACTCACTATTCTGCTGGTGCAGTCACTGTGTACATACATTACTTATCCTGTACTGATCCTGAGTTACATCCTGTATTATACTCCAGAGCTGCACTCACTATTCTGCTGGTGCAGTCACTCTGTACATACATTACTTATCCTGTACTGATCCTGAGTTACATCCTGTATTATACTCCAGAGCTGCACTCACTATTCTGCTGGTACAGTCACTGTGTACATACATTACTTATCCTGTACTTGATCCTGAGTTACATCCTGTATTATACTCCAGAGCTGCACTCACTATTCTGCTGGTGCAGTCACTGTGTACATTACATTACTTATCCTGTACTGATCCTGAGTTACATCCTGTATTATACTCCAAGCTGCACTCACCTTATCTGCTGGTGAGTCACTCTGCTCAGTTACTTATCCTGTACTACTATCCTGAGTACTTCATGTTATCCTGTACTCCAGAGCTGCACTCACTATTCTGCTGGTGCAGTCACTGTGTACATACATTACTTATCCTGTACTGATCCTGAGTTACATCCTGTATTATACTCCAGAGCTGCACTCACTATCATTCTGCTGGTGCAGTCACTGTGTGTACATACATTACTTATCCTGTACTGATCCTGAGTTACATCCTGTATTATACTCCAGAGCTGCACTCACTATTCTGCTGGTGCAAGTCACTGTGATTATTAATCCTGTAATACATTACTCTTATCCTGTACTGCATATTATCCTGATCTGAGTTACATCCTGTATTATACTCCAGAGCTGCACTCACTATTCTGCTGGTGCAGTCACTGTGTACATACATTACTTATCCTGTACTGATCCTGAGTTACATCCTGTATTATACTCCAGAGCTGCACTCACTATTCTGCTGGTGCAGTCACTGTGTACATAGTACATTACTTATCCTGTACTGATCCTGAGTTACATCCTGTATTATACTCCAGAGCTGCACTCACATTCTGCTGGTGCAGTCATGTGTGTACATACATTACTTATCCTGTACTGATCCTGAGTTATCCTGTATGTATACTTCTGTTACTCATTATTCTGCTGGTGCAGTCACTGTCTACATTTACATTAACTATCTGTACTGATCCTGAGTTACATCCTGTATTATACTCCAGAGCTTACTCACTATCTTCTGTTGGTGCAGTCACTGTGTACATTACATTACTTATCCTGTACTGATCCTGAGTTACATCCTGTATTATATACTCCAGAGCTGCACTCACTATTCTGCTGGTGCAGTCACTGTGTACATACATTACTTATCCTGTACTGATCCTGAGTTACATCCTGTATACTATACTCAGAGCTGCACTCACTATTCTGCTGGTGCAGTCACTGTGTACATACATTACTTATCCTGTACTGATCCTGAGTTACATCCTGTATTATACTCCAGAGCGGAACTCACTATTCTGCTGGTGCAGTCACTGTGTACATACATTACTTATCCTGTACTGATCCTGAGTTCTATCCCTTATTATACTCCAGAGCTGCATTCACTATCCTGCTGGTGGAGTTACTATGTACCTTCCCTCCATCTCCCTGATAGTATCAGACAGTGCTTACAGGGACAGTCCACCTCGCCCAGTCTCCCAGGTTGATTAGCTCCAGGGCTCAGCTTAGTGTTTGCTGGCAGGTACTGGACGGTCTGAAAGGTGCAATTACCCGACTGGCACCTCACGAGTGCAGGTTATTATCTGATGGCTGCTACAAAGGTTTCCACTGAGTGCAATTGGCTCTGGTGGGTTGACCAGGATTACAATATGCCCTGGGCATTCAGAGTCATCGGGCTAAAGTTATATCAATTATAAATCCTGATTCAAAGAGATTACATTACAGTTCTACTTATCCTGACCATTATCCTAACAACTCCAGAGCTGCACTCACTATTCTGCTGGTGCAGTCACTGTGTACATACATTACTTATCCTGTACTGATCCTGAGTTACATCCTGTATTATACTCCAGAGCTGCACTCACTATTCTGCTGGTGCAGTCACTGTGTACATACATTACTTATTCCTGTACTGATCCTGAGTTACATCCTGTATTATACTCCAGAGCTGCACTCACTATTCTGCTGGTGCAGTCACTGTGTACATACATTACTTATCCTGTACTTGATCCTGAGTTACATCCTGTATTATACTCCAGAGCTGCACTCACTATTCTGCTGGTGCAGTCACTGTGTACATACATACATTACTTATCCTGTACTGATCCTGAGTTACATCCTGTATTATACTCCAGAGCTGCACTCACTATTCTGCTGGTGCAGTCACTGTGTACATACATTACTTATCCTGTACTGATCCTGAGTTACATCCTGTATTATACTCCAGAGCTGCACTCACTATTCTGCTGGTGCAGTCACTGTGTACATACATTACATTACTTATCCTGTACTGATCCTGAGTTACATCCGTATTATACTCCA